>VYZT01011834.1:22920-51955 GCA_013400735.1 Pomatostomus ruficeps
TTCTCCATGAACTCCAACCTGCCTCCGCCGCCCGCTCTGAAACCCCTGAGCTCCCTCTCGACCCACCACCCCCCATCCGCACACCCTCCTCCCCTGCAGCTGATGCCTCAGAGCCAACCCCTGCAGTCCTCGCAGGCGCAGCCTCCTGTTCTGACGCAGAGCCAGAGCCTCGCCCCTCCTGCCAGCCACCCTCCCTCCGGACTCCATCCGGTGTCCTCGCAGCCCCCCTTTGCCCAGCACCCCTTCGTGCCCGGGGGCCCCGCTTCCATCACGCCTCCCTCGTGCCCCTCCACTTCCACGCCGCCCACCGTGCCTGGCATCCCTCTCCAGACTCCCATCTCCACGTCAGCAGCGTCCAGTGGCACAGTGCCCGTGGTGACAGCCTGCACGCTGCCACCCATCCAGATCAAGGAGGAGGTCCCGGATGAAGCTGAGGAGCCGGAGAGCCCTCCTCCTCCTCCCCGGAGTCCATCCCCGGAGCCCACGGTGGTGGACATCCCGAGCCACGCCAGCCAGTCAGCCAGGTAGGGAGCCTCTGTCAGCGCTCTGCTCTCCCTGTGTTCATACTCTGCTGTCTGTGGGCCGGTATGGTACAGTTAATTTCCTCCTGGCTTCCTGGGAAGCTGGTAGTGTTTGGTTCTAAGTGTAGAGTGATATTCTTTATTTTGGACATACAGCTCTGCAGTCCCAGACTCTTGCATCTTTCCCAGGTCTGAGCCCTTTCTCTTGTGTTCCTTTCAGGTTCTATAAGCACCTGGACCGTGGCTACAATTCATGCTCCAGGGCAGACCTGTACTTCATGCCTCTGGCAGGATCCAAACTGGCCAAGAAGAGAGAAGAGGCCATCGAAAAGGCCAAAAGGGAAGCGGAGCAGAAAGCCAGGGAAGAGAGGGAAAGAGAAAAAGAAAAAGAGAAGGAAAGAGAGAGGGAGCGTGAGCGTGAGCGAGAAGCGGAAAGAGCTGCGGTAGGTTCAGTTGTGGCTCAGGGCTGTGTGAGAGAATTGACGGCTGGAGCTGAGCTGGGTGGTGTCTGCAGGATGCAGATCCCCGGGAGCACTTCAGTCCTGTGCAGTCAGGGGTCTCTGAGTGTGGAGCTGTGCGTATGGGCTGAAATCCTGTGCAGGCACATGGGTGCTGTGTCCTGGAAAAGGGGCTGGAGACAGGGCAGGGGTGTGTGTGTCTGAGGGCTCTAAGCCAGGTGTGACCTGAGACTCTGTCCCCGTTGTGTGCAGCAGAAGGTGTCCAGCTCCTCGCATGAGGGCCGTCTCGGCGAGTCCCAGCTCAGCGGGCCAGCCCACATGAGGCCTTCCTTCGAGCCGCCCCCGACCACCATCGCGGCGGTGCCGCCCTACATCGGGCCGGACACGCCGGCGCTACGGACGCTGAGCGAGTACGCGCGGCCCCACGTCATGTCCCCCACCAACCGCAACCACCCCTTCTTCGTGCCCCTCAACCCCACGGATCCGCTGCTGGCCTACCACATGCCTGGCCTCTACAACGTGGATCCCACCATCCGCGAGCGGGAGCTGCGCGAGCGCGAGATCCGCGAGCGGGAGATCCGCGAGCGGGAGCTGAGGGAGAGGATGAAGCCCGGCTTCGAGGTGAAGCCCCCGGAGCTGGACGCGCTGCACCCGGCCACCAACCCCATGGAGCATTTCGCCCGGCACGGGGCACTGACTATCCCACCCACGGCGGGGCCGCACCCCTTCGCCTCCTTCCACCCGGGGCTGAACCCCCTGGAGAGGGAGAGACTGGCGCTGGCGGGGCCGCAGCTGCGGCCGGAGATGAGCTACCCGGACAGGCTGGCGGCCGAGCGCATCCACGCCGAGCGCATGGCCTCGCTCACCAACGACCCCCTGGCGCGGCTGCAGATGTTCAATGTCACCCCCCACCACCACCAACACTCACACATCCACTCGCATCTACACCTACACCAGCAGGACCCCCTACACCAAGGTGAGCCCCGGGCTGGGCGCTTCCCTGGGGAGCAGCCCCCTGAGCTGGGAGCTTCAGTGTGCCCAGAATAATTAATTAATGGTCTCAGAGATGAATCTGTGCGGTGATGAACGAAGAGGGGTCCTGGGCTTTACAGGGTGGTGCTGTGCAAAGACGTTTATTGCACAGTGAAAAATCTTTATACACCGTCACACAAACAGGAGGTAACTCTGCACCGCAGTGTGTCCCAATCACCAATTCTGTCTCAGAATATTACCTTTGATGGTCACAGGTAAACAACACCTTTTTAGGTATTGTTACCTTTGATGGTCGCAGGTAGACAAAGCCCTTAAGGTAACAATCACAGAATGTCACCTCGGACAGCTCCAGCAGGTCACAAACCCACAGTGCTCTCCCAGCCCTGCCTTGGTGACCCAGGATGTGTTTCACGGGTTCTTCCAGACCAAAGACAAGAGGTCACTCTGCCTTTCAAGGCCTGTTCCTCTGTCACCCACATTCTGTAATACCCCAAATCTGTGCCTTGCTCATTTCTAAAGCAGGATACGTGGGTGCTCCTCTTGAGGTCTGGAGTCCTGGAGATGAGGCACTTAGCAGAAATGTTCAGATTTTCTGGTGACAGATGGGAGAGAACCTGGCAAGCCAGGCACCAGGTGCTGCAGCTGCCAAGTAAGGGGGGAAAAAAAGAGTAGTTAAAATGCAGGTTCTGGTGTCTGGCTACTAAAGCAGTGTTTGTGCAAGCAAATGTAGCATACTGTGCCCTGGAGCAGCGCACGGTAAATGTGCTGGCGTGCCTCCTTTCGGAGCTGGAGGGAGTGTGAGTGCTGCTGCAGGAGGCAGGTTGTGCAGCCAGGGGAGCAGCAGGGTCAGGGGCTGGGGGGCTGCGGGTGGGAGGTGGCAGTGCTGGGTGTCAGCGTTCGAGCTGCTGGCTGTGGTCCTGGGCCGAGGCTCCCTGCAGGAGTCACGGCTGCCTCAGTCACAGGCAGGTTTGAAAGCCCCTGAGAGCAGAGGAGATGTGACCCAGGCCGTGTCTGTGCCAGGTGAGTCAGTCCCTGAGCACCCCGCAGGTCGGTGTAGCTGCTCCCCAGGTGCTTGTTCTGGACAAAGACATGGCCTGCGCAGGGTCCCTGCCAGCCCAGGGAGCGGCTGCTGCAGCCTCAGCCGGCTCAGTTCACTGCCAAGTCTGTGTGTTGGAGAAGTCATTTGGCTTTGTGCTCTGCCAGCTCCAGACACAGCGAGGGGCTCTTGGGTGTCTCCAAGTGGCTCCACTGGTGCTCCAGGCTGTTCCCACCCTTGTCCCTCCTTAGGACGGGGATGAACAGAGGGTAAAATGACCCCACATCTCTGCTGCGCAGCAGCTGGGGAATTGTTTTGGCTCTGTGTTCCTTTCTCTGCGGTTCCTCTGCAGTCCCCAGGCAGCTGATGGACGCTTCTCTTCTCTCCAAGGCTCAGCAGGACCTGTTCATCCACTGGTGGATCCTTTAGCAGCTGGACCCCACCTGGCACGTTTTCCCTACCCACCCGGGACCATCCCCAACCCATTGCTAGGGCAGCCACCTCACGAGCACGAAATGCTCCGACATCCAGTCTTTGGTGAGAGCATTTTATGGTCCTTTGCAAGGGTTGGCTCTGAGCTGAAATGCCATCTTTTCTGGGGGGAGCTGAGCTGTAACTTTGGCTGGTTGTGGTGGTTTGTGGGGACAAACAAGAGAGTAAAAGTGGTGCTGTCCCTCAGGTACTCCCTACCCTCGGGATCTGCCTGGTGCCATTCCACCTCCCATGTCAGCAGCGCACCAGCTACAGGCCATGCACGCCCAGTCCGCAGAGCTGCAGAGACTGGCCATGGAGCAGCAGTGGTTGCACGGGCACCCTCACATGCACGGTGGGCACCTACCCAGTCAGGAAGATTATTACAGGTGAGACCGCAGCCGAGGCTTCTTGGGACCTGGGGATTCCATCGTACTTCTCCACATTCCTTCTTTTTTCCTCTGAATTTCCACCTTCCTGGCTGTGTGCTGAGCCCTGACGCAGTTCAGGTGGAGCTGTGCTGAGACCTGATCTGGACAGGTGGGAATTGAGGTCCAGATTTCCGGCACAAGATGAGAGCAGTCGAGTCTCCTGTTGTAGAATCCCCTCTGGCTGGGGTTTTAGTGGGAATTGCTGCTTCCGCATCTCTCTCCCTTCCTTGAGAACAGTGCAGGAGGGTGGGCAAAGCTTCCTGGAGGAGAACAGGGCAGGAATTCAGTAAATCCTGAGGAGTGGCTGGGGGCAGTGGGAAGCTGAAGTGTGTGAGTAGCAGGGGTCCGGCAGAGCTGAGAACGCCTGCAGGAATCACGGGGCTGCTTCTCCCTGGACTGCTCTGTGGGGGTGATGCTGGAGGGCTCTCCGAGGTGTCTGACACCTCCTTTGTTGTGTTAAAATCACTTTTCTTTCTCTTGCAGTCGACTGAAAAAAGAAGGCGACAAACAGTTGTAATAAATTATTTATTTGTAACGCTGGCTATGGAAACCCCAGTCCTTGGGAAGGAGTGGAACATTTTTACATACAAGAAGAGCTACAAAAGGAAAAGAATATCTTATAAAGATTTCTTTATATATTTAAAACAGAAGCAGCCACCCAACAAGTAGAGACTTATCAGCATAGTGTTCATTTGTAGAGAAGATTTCTCAAGACTGGTGTGGGTCTCCCTGCATGAAAACGTATTCAGAAGCCTATTGGAAATACAGGACTGTGTGGAATATTCAGAGAACTTCCTGCAATCTTGGTTTTTTTTTTTTCCTTTTCTTTTCTTACTAGTTTGTTTTCAGTAGGTGCTAGAATCAGGTTCACAACACAAGTCACTGTGCGTGAAGGGACACTCAATGCATCTATAGGTAATAAAAAAAAAAACAAGGATTGCAAGTAGGTGACATAACAAGCTCTGAATCCAAGTGCTATAATAATAAAAAAATCTACTTTTATTTTAATACATTGTAGGAAATCTTCATAATTTTAAAGAGAGCTCAGTTCTGCAGCATGGCTTTTTAAGTCTGTAAATAACTTTTTTTGGGTAGAGGGGAGAAACAAAACAAAACAAACTCCAGAAACGTTTATCTTGATTTTCAGTAACATCACAAATTGTGAATTCCTACCTGGTATTGACAGAATACAGAGTTGATTTTTTAATAAAATATATATATATAATTATCCCTTTAATTAAAGGGAATGATGGGTATCAATAATTTCAAATGGGTAAAAGCTTGAAATTTGGTTTGATATCAACAATAAGCATTAAAGGGATTTGCAGGGATAATGTTGCAAATGACTGTTTCTGTTCTTGGTTTTTTGGTTGGTTTGGTTGTTTGGGAGTTTTTTGTTCGTGTTCCATCTCTCTGTTCTGCAGCTGATTCTGTTGCGTTGGGTTTCTCAGCAGCACAGATGTCCCTTGGACCCCGCTGACCCTTCTGACGCCGCCTCCCACGGTTCATTTTCAGTGTGGCCATCAAACACTTCTTTCCCGTGACCTTTTGGAACTTAATCTGGCTACATTGGGTTTAAACTTCGGGCAGAAAGTTCAGAGAAATGCTCTGTTCTAAAAATCTCTTTTTAAAGCTGTTCCATGGCCCAGACGAGTGCAGGCAGAGTTCTGTGTGCACGCGCATACCCGGGGAGGCCGCGCCTGTTCCGGCCTCCTGTTTGATCAGTTCTTAGAAGTGGACTTGGCAACTCAGTGTTCTTCAAGTTACGTTGCAAAGACCAGTTTGTTTTTCTGTTTGACCGGTTGAGTTTTGGGTTTTACGAGCAGAAGCTGTTGAGCTGCCGCCAGTGCTGTGTGCCTCAGGAGCTGCTCTGGGCTGAGCGGGACCCGGGGCAGTAACATTTACTGCCCCACGGCCCTGCAGGGGAACTCCTGCAGGCAGCTTCCCACAGGCTGGGGAGAGGGCAGGAACACACAGTGAGCAGTACTGGAGACAGCTCTGCTTACTGCGCTGATTTTGTCTGATTTTTTCCCAGTTTTGCTGCGGTTTTTCTTTGCCGGAGCAGAGGGCGACGCGACCAATGGACATCTGAACCTGCTGGTCACTTTTTTCTGCTGGTGCACAATTCCCCCACTCTCTCTCTCCACTCTCGAGTGCTCTCTGCTGCTGTAGCCTGTTCCGTGTGATGGTTGTGTCCTAGGAGTGTCCTGAGCCCTGTCTGATAAAGTTGTAGTTAATCAGCTGCGGGCCCAGAGCTGCTGGCAGGCGGTTCCTGGTTTCGGATGGGTGTTCTGGGCTCGTGCAGGTGAGCGCAGAGGGGAGAGCAGAGCGTTCTGAGCTGACCTTCCCTTTCTGCTGCCCTCCAGTGCAGTTTGCCAGTGCCAAAGGCCTGCCCGGTGTTTCACAGCCCAGCCGCTGTGCCCGGCTCCGGGCAAGGGCGTCGGGAGGGAACTCAGCTGGGGAACCCTGAGCTCAGTCCACAATCCCGGGGGTGAGGTCCTGTCCGTGGCTGTCGGCAGTGATGGGCTGAGGAGGTTTCCTTTGGGAACAGGGTTTGGTTTTGCTCGCGGCTGAGCAGCCAGGAGGAGGGCCCTGCTCAGCAGAGAGTGCCTCAGTTTGCTCTAAAGGTCTCATTTCAGTTCAGGCTCTCCCTTCCTTTTTTTTACCATGTGGAGTTGGGGAGTTTGGGGGAGTTCAGCCACTTCAGCCATTTCTGCTGACCCTTCTCTTGCTGTTTTTTTGCCATAGTTCTTCAGAAAAAGGAAAAGCTAATTGCCTCCCGTGGTCCTCTCTGTATTACTTATTTTTTCAGCTAAAGTTGCAGTCTGTTCAAAAGCTGTTCATTGATATTTTAAACTTTTTTTCCCAGAAGAGCATTCTAATAATTTATGGGAGTTTTTTTGTTCACATCGTTCAGCAAATAAGCACTGAAATTCTTCCATTTCAGCCCAGTGATTAACTACAACTTTACCTGCGGTGGCTTTTGAAGCCATCTCGGTGTTCGATGCCCTGTTAAAAACCAACCCAGACCTTTTGATTTTCTTTCAAGAAATCTCTCTTATTTTTTCCTCTGTTCCGAAAGTTAATTTTTAAATTTTGCTTTAGTGTTTTTGAAACGTCTCTCTTGTTCTATGTCGTCATGGTTGAGCTTGTTTCACTGCACCGTTCAAGCAGAGTGTACATTCTGACTGCTACATTTATATATATCTTGAAGCTTAATGTATATATGAGTAGTTTGCCATGGGATAACACAGTGTAAACAGAGTAGAAACCCAGAAATCGTGACTTCTGTGTTCTCTCCATTTGAGTATTTTGTAATTTTTTTGAAATATTTGTGGACATAAATAAAACCAAGCTACACTACAGCAGCCAGGTTTTGCCTGCAAGTGAGATGTGTCTCTTGATTGTTGTTAGGGGGAAAGGAGTGACTTCCATCTGGGATGATGTGGGGTGCTGGCATGGCCACCTTGTCTGGTTCAAACCTGTCTTGTCTTGGCTTTGTTTTTTCCCTCTTGGAGATAATTTTGTTTTTAATACACAGTTCACAAACACCGACATCGTGCCCAGTTCTGCGTCCTCGAGGCACATTGCTGCTTAATTTTCAGAATAATACACGGTGCACACCCCAGGAGCTGCATTTTGGGGGGGTGTGTTTCCTGAGAGATGTTATTTTGTGCCAGTAGAACGGTCCTGAACACAACTGCTCCAGAGACACCTTCCAGAGGGGTAATTGCAGAGAGGGAGATGCACAACGCGTGGTCTGTTTGTTGTCTTCTGAGAAGCTCCAGTTTGCCTTTGAATTCCATCAGGTTCCAGGTTTGTGTCCCCTGTGGAGGCTCCAGCAGGGGCTGCAGTGTGGGTGTGAGTGGGGAGCGTTCAGGACTCACAGTGGGATGATCAGCACTCCCAAACCCCAGGGAGGAGCTGGGCTGGCACAGAGAGCTTTGCAGAGGAAGTGTTTGGTCTCAAGGGAGGTGGGAAGGTTCCTTGATCTGGTTCTGCTGTGTGGTGGTTCAGAAATCGATGCTTTGTCCCCTGCACAGTGCCCGAGTTCCTGCGAGGCCGTGCCAGCTCCAACAGCACCGATGGGATCTGATCCTTCCGTGGATCACCTTGGGAATGCCAGGGAATGGGTTGGGCTGGCAGGGACAGCAGAGACCATCTCGTTCCAGCCCCANCGGCAGGGCAGAGCCAGTACCTGAGGGGCAGGGAGAGCACCTGAGGGGTGGGACAGCACCTGAGAGCTCCCAGAAGGTTCTGGAAGAGCCCAGTGAAGGCTTCAAGTGGCGTTTTTTCCCTGCAGTGCCAGGTAAGGGTGACAGGAGGGCGGTAGACGGATCTGGGGGCAGCCAAAGAAAACCTTGGGCCTCCCTGTCCCCAGTGCTCCCCCATCCTGCCTCCCCTGCCGGTGTCCCCAGGTCAGCCCAGACCCTCGCCCAGGGGCTTTGCTGTCCCCTGCNCATGGGCGGGGAACTTGCTGCTCCCACCTGGATTGAGTCAGGGACTGAACGAGGAGACGAGAAAATGCCGGGTGGTGTGAGGGAGTCCAGCCTGGGAACGAGAGGAGAAAATGCCGGGTGGTGTGAGGGAGTCCAGCCTGGTAACGAGGAACGGTGAGGAGACCGAGAACTGGGTTCTTTGAGGGATCCCAGCGCCTGTTGAGGAGGAGAGGAGGAAAAGCCAGGAGAGGACGGAGCTGCAGGTGTTGTGAGGAATTCCAGTGCCAGGTAAGGAGGACAGGTGGGACAGGCAGGAGTCGTGAGGGGTTCCAGCGCGGGGTAATGAGGGAAGGTGAGGAGGCCACGAGCTGGTTTCTTTGAGGGATTCCAGCGCCTGTTGAGGAGGAGACGAGAGAAGGGCCGGTGGTGAGAGGGGTTCCGGCACCTGGTAAGGAGGAGAGGCTGCTCAGGTGTTGGTTGTTGGGAGATTTGGGCAATTTTGAAGCCCCAGAGCTGCTCTGGGGAAGCTCTGAGGCACCTGAGGGGCGGGGTCTGAACACGTGAGGGGGCGTGGCCAGCACATGAGGGGCGGGGCTCATAATAACAAGAGGGCGGGGTCTGCAGGTGAGGGGCAGAGCCTGCACGTGAGGGGGCGTGGCCTGCACGTGAGGGGCGGGGCTTGTAAACGACAAGAGCGCGGTGCCTGCATGTGAGTGGTGGAGCCTGCACGTGAGGGGGCGGGGTCCGCACGTGAGGGGGCAGAGTCTGCACGTGAGGGGGCGGGGCATGCACGTGAGGGGGCGGGGCATGCACGCGGCAGGGCAGAGCCAGTACCTGAGGGGCAGGGAGAGCACCTGAGGGGTGGGACAGCACCCGAGAGTTCCCAGAAGGTTCTGGAAGAGCCCAGTGAAGGCTTCAAGTGGCGTTTTTTCCCTGCAGTGCCAGGTAAGGGTGACAGGAGGGCGGTGGACGGATCTGGGGGCAGCCAAAGAAAACCTTGGGCCTCCCTGTCCCCAGTGCTCCCCCATCCTGCCTCCCCTGCCGGTGTCCCCAGGTCAGCCCAGACCCTCGCCCAGGGGCTTTGCTGTCCCCTGCCCGTGTGGCCGCACAGGGGCTCGGCCCTCTGCCCCAGGCAGCTGATCCTGTACAAAAATCCTGGGCGTTTCCCCTCCTTTGTGCTCCCAGGTGAGCCTGAGACAGCCCCGCTGGGTTTGTGTTGGGTCCGTAATGGGAAAGGCTGGCGGAACGAAATAAAAAATGGCATTTAATGAGTCGGGGACACTTGGCAGGTAGGAGTGACATCCAGGACAGGATTTGATTGTTGTTTTACACCTCTCAGGTTTCTAAAGTCAGAGTATGTAAATTTTAGGACATTAAATCCAGCCCAGCTTCGTGGTAAGCACAAATAACTTCACGGTTTATTAATATTAATACGGCAGTGTGCTTTCCCAAGCACCAAGGCACCCGTGGGTAGCTCAGGAGTGCGGTTGTTAAAGACGTGGAAGGATTGAAGGGATTGGGTCTGCTGCCTGTTCTGTTACTCTGGGTGACTTTGTTGTGTCTTTCCCGTTTCTGAGTCCTGCTGCGATTCCATCTCACCATTTGTCAGCTCTTCAAGCATTTGGCCGGTGTCCTTACCCGTGGCAATGTCAGCAGGAAGGAGCGTTCTCTGCAGAGGTGCTGCTTGAGAACGCTCCCGTGGCTGCGCGGCTGAGCTCCCTGCGCCGGGAACATGCGCTTGGGACGGGAATTACGGGATAAATTGATGGGCTGGCCTTGGGAAGCAGCTCAGTGTGATGGCAGTGGAGTTGTATTTCACTTTGCCTGGGGTCTTGGTTCTGCTGGAACAGACCATTAGTCAGACCTGGAGGATGGGAATTTCTCTGGCCTTGCAGCTTGGAATGAACCCCAGCTGCACAGTCTGGGCCGTCACAAGGAATCCGCTGTTCTTGCCCTGGTAACGTGGTTGAGTGTGAGCTTTCAAAATGCCCTTGGTGGGTTTTTCCTTCCTCTAAGGTGGAATGTTTTAGTGCCATCCAGCTGTCACTTTTATCCCTCTCTCTAGCTCATTCCTTCACAGCTTAGTGCTTTTTATAGAGCAGCAAATAAAATGGACATCGGTGGCAGTGTTTTAAGGAGTGCAGGAGGACACTCCGCAGCTCAGGAGTAAGGGAGCACAGCACCCTGAGCCCCCGCAGAGCCCCAGCACCTGAGATCCTGAGGGGTGTCCCAGAGGGAGGGTCTGTGACAGTTAAGGGAAGCTGAGGTTTAACAGAGGGAATGTGGTGGTCAAAGTGTCCATTTCGAAACACGAGAATTCTGTGGGTGCTGCGGGAGGGCTCACAGAGGCCTCGGTCCTGCACTGACCATGCTGTGGTTTTGCTCTCTGGTCAGTACTGGGGCACAGCACTGAGGTGTCCGTTCCCCAGGTGTGTGGGACACTCAGAACGGGACGAAGGGAGCGAGGGCTGCAGGCAGAGCCTGCTGGGCTCAGTGCTTGGGTGCCCCTGGGTCTCACAGCAGCCCAGCCCAGCCCGTGTCAGGTGTGAGGGATGTGACCCTGCCGCGGGGGGACCTCCGGAGCTGTCGGTGCACACAAAACTCTGCTCTGCACTGGACAGACGGGTCCCAGCCCCGCTCTCCGCAGATCCTCCCTGTGTGAGCTCACTGCTCTGCTTTCGCGTGCCTTTGCTGCAGATTGTGGGATTCCACACCGCAACATTCAGGACGATTGTAGAAACAAATTCTCCCTTTTCCTTCTATGTTATTTAAAGCCAAGCTCCTTGGCTTCACTGATTTCTTCTGGAGACAGTACCCGGGGCCAGAAACGGTTGGGAGGTGGTGTGACAGAAATGCCTTCATCTAAATGTAAATGTTGCTGCCCTGCCTCGGGCTGCCTCTAAGAGGCTTTTTCTGTGGGAAGCAGCTACAAAGTAATGGTCCCAATCAATTTATTCATGTCAATAAAAGGTCTTTTATATGCTTATTTGAAATGTATTGTTCTGGGCTGATAGGACCGCATTTGTTTTATGAGCAGGTGTGTGAGATGGAGTGAGAAATAGGGAGCAGAAGGGAGAAGAGAGGAATCGTGTGGGTCTGGTTACAGCTGGGGGCAGTTACAGCCCGGGGTCCTGAGGGTGAAAGAACGAAGGTGCCTCAGTAGTGGGACACAAACATAGGACAGAACTCCCTGGTGCTCCTCCCCGAGCCTGGGACAGTCTCGGATTGGGTTGGGCTTGAATAAAGGAGTTCACACAAAGTCCCTGACACAGAGAGAGAGATTCTCTGAGTCACCCGAGTGCAGGAACAGCTGCCTGTGCATCTCAGGCAAAGTCAGCTCGGCATTCTCTAACCCCACCCCTCCTGTCTGCTGAAAAGGGAAAGCAGGCAAGAGGGACCACACCGAAGTGCAAAATACAATTTTTTTTTTAACGGATTTCATATTCTACACTGAAGTGTGAATTCTGTGTGTGCATCTCCTGCCAGCACCGCCCATGAGCAGGGCTCTATATGCCTGTGTTTAATTTCCTTCTGACTTGGGCTTCAGTGTGGGGTGCCTGAGTGTTCTGACAGCCGGAGGCCGCTGGGTACAGGCAGGTGTCCATGGCAATTTCAGCTGCTCTGCCCGCGGAGCTCAGCTGTGGAATCCTGCCCGCAACTCCACGCTTTTATTTCTCTCGGTGGCACTTTGGCATTAGTGACAAATTACTCAATGGCCCATTGAAGGGTGAAGCTGTGCCCTGCCCCTGCCCTGTGCCAGGAGGGAGCAGAGCCCCTGCTCCACAGTGACCCACCCGAGCAGCCGGGCTCAGCGCCGCTGGGTCCAGCTGGATTCACCTGGAGCAAGGGAGAGCAGCGCTCGCAGCATCCTCCCTGCAGGCGAGATCGCTGTGGGCCCAGAACTCGTTTGCACAGCCTGGGCCGCGCTCTGGGGGCTGCTCCGGTGCTGGGGCACCGCAGGAGAGGGGCTGTGCCTGGGCTGTGTCTGGGAAGGGGAGAGCTGGGCTCCTCCTGCTGCCCTTAGCGCTTGTTCTGGGCAAGCCTTCGTAATGGATCAGGTCTCCCTCTTACAAAGACATCTTTTACTGGCTGAGGGGTGCCAAACAGGCATCTCAGCTCTGTCCTCAGAGTCTGGGTGTGGGATTGCTCCCTTTCTGTCAGCACTCCGACATGCTGCCAGCGCAGCGCTCCTCAGGCTGCCCGGTGGATTTCCGCCCGTGCCAGCCCCAGTGCTGGGCACTGCAGAACAGCCGCGCTGTGTCTGGCTGGGCCCCTTGCGCTTGTCTGGCTGATTTTTATTTACAAGAGTGCAAATAAGTAAACACGAACTGTTGGCTGATGGCCCTGGCGTGCGTTCCTGTGCCCAGCTGGGCTGCAGGGCCCTGGCAAAGCCGCCCTTAGGATGGCTCTGGTACTGCAGTGCTGGCCCTGGGCAGGGAAAGCCCCTCGGGGCCGGAGGGGAAGGACAGCGGCATGACAGGAGACACTGTCCCCAGGAGCACCAGGGGTGTGAGCAGGCTTGAGCTAAACGATTGTCCCGCCTGCAGCTCTCGGTGTGATTGGAGAGTGGGGCACTGACCCTGGGCAGTGACCTGGGCACTGACCTGGGCACTCACCCTGGCACTGACCCTGGCACTGACCATGGCACTGACCCTGGCACTGACCATGGGCAGTGACCCTGGCACTGACCCTGGCACTGGCCTGGGCACTGACCATGGCACTGACCTGGGCAGTGACCCTGGCACTGACCATGGCACTGACCCTGGGCAGTGACCTGGACACTGACCCTGGCACTGACCCTGGGCAGTACCCTGGGCACTGACCATGGCACTGACCCTGGCACTGACCTGGGAACTGACCATGGCACTGACCTGGACACTGACCATGGCACTGACCCTGGGCAGTACCCTGGGCACTGACCATGGCACTGACCATGGCACTGACCCTGGGCAGTACCCTGGGCACTGACCATGGCACTGACCCTGGCACTGACCCTGGCACTGACCCTGCCAGCTCCGCGGGTGGCCGGGGCTGTCCCTGTGCCCCGGGAGGCCCCAGGTGCCATCTCAGGATTGGCCGCGGGATGGCAGCAGATTCTCGGGAAAAGGAACTCAGCCGTCGAGCGGCTGCCAGACTCGGGGAACTCGGAGCAGAGACTTCCAACCAAGGGAACCTTGGGCGTGCTCATAGCGGGGGGAGCCAGAGGGACCCGGGGCACCTGCTCCACTCGGCGCTGCAGGGCTGCGCCTTCCCTTGGCCTTCCCTTGGTTTGCAAATGCAAATCTCTGTGCCGAAACTTTCCAGCGGCTTCCTCCTCTTTCCCCCTCCTGGGTGGGCATCTTTTGGCTTTATCTGGCCACGCAGAGTGGCCACGATTCTGTTTTTCTTTGCTTGTTTCACGTTAGGGGCTGGGAGACGCGGACCTTTGAAGGGAGCTGCTCTGAGCTTTTATATCCCGGGGGAACGCGGGCTGGGAATTCTTGTCTGGGCTCCTGGCAGCTGTGCGAGCTGTGTGCGAGCCGTGTGCCTCCTGCTGCCGCCGCATCCCTCCCTCCGAGCGTGCCTGGGATGCCTTGTATGGACACGGGGATATAAACACGAGGCAGCTGCGCTGGCAGTATTTGTTTATTTTAGACGGCCTCCACTCTTGAACTTGAAAAACACACAAGCCATGCAATAATATTTAATAGAACCACCCCAGCTAGCGGCAGCCCTCTGCTTCCACACCGCCCAGCAGCTGCCAGGTGGCACAAGGAGCCGCCTTCTGGATTTCTTGGCTTCCTGGCTGGGCTGTGCCAGCCCCGAGAGGGAGCCCTGGGGGCTGTCAGTGCCTGTCCTGGGGGTGTCATTTACCGAGCAGATGTGCTGAGGTGATCAATGGCCTTGTCAGCCAGGGCTGGGCAGCCAGGGCCGGGCTCTGCTGCGTTGGCACAGCCCAGGTTTCACAGAGCGCAGGAGCTCAGAGAGGCGGGGGGGCTTCCTGCTGCTCCAGAGCTGCTCCAGCAGGAGCTGCGCTGCCCAAACGTGGCCTGGTGACGACACTGTGGGGATGTGACTTGGACACAAACTCCATGAACCTCCCTGCCGAGGTGTTTCAGCCCAAATCACAACCTGGATCTTGGCACAGCCTGGATGTGTTCCAAATCACAGCCTGCCCCGTGCTCAGCACCAGGGCAGGTCTGGGTGGACTCAGGTCACTCAGGTGCTGTTTCCTGGGAAGAACTGCTCCATGGGCTCCACTCCAGAGCCCTTCCTGCACCTCCCCTGTCAGCTCCTCGAGTTTTCCTGGTGGGGAACATCTCATTCGTGTCCCTCTGGCTGCCTAAGGAGGAATGAAGGGATCTGTGACCTTCTCCCCTACTCCTCATCCACCTGTACTGTTTTCCTGCCCCCTCACCACTGCCACCCCAGAGCTGGAAGGGCAGAAATCCAAATCCTGCTTTGAGCAACTCCTGAGTTGCTACCAGCTTCTATCAGTAGCTTCTTCTGGTTAAATTTCATTTATTGCCCTGGAAATGAGCCTACTTCAATACCTTCTTCGTGTATCCTTATACAAAAACACCCATGGAACGGCCTCCTTTGGGTTGCCTGGCCTGTATTGACACGTGGGGATGGCCAAGCTGTTCTTGTCTTTTCCAATGGCTGAGAAATGGCTGCTGTTAATTCCGTGTAATGCCTGAGTTCACTGGGTGAAGTGCAGCTCTCTGTTCACTTGTCTGAGCTCTCCTGCACTGTAAATACTTTTTTCACTGTGAAAGTCCTTTCTGCCGTCTCTGATGTCCCTGGTCCAATGGCAATATTGATTTCTCATATGCAGTGAACAAGATTTACTGCTTATTTCCTGGAGACATTTCCTTGGACTGCACTCCATCGTTCTTGCTTCCAGAAATGCCCTTCCAGTTAACTTTTCCTGCAAGGCCCCCAACCGATATTTAGCTCCCCCTTCTACATCCACAGCTTCACCTCAGCTCCACTTTTGTTCAAAGACACAGAAAAGAGAACCAACCATGGATTCCCCCTGAAAAGGAAACCCGGAGTCTGCAATTGCAGGGTAAACATCTTGCCAGCTTCAAAGGCAGAGAGAAGACTCCGAGATCAACAAGGTTCACCCGAGCCAGTAATCAGTGTTTGGAAACAGAGCAGAGGGAGGGGAGGAGGAACAGTTCCCCGTAGGTCTCTTCCTTTGTGTTGCTTTTTCATGTCTGTACACAGACCTGGCCGGTCTGGTGTTACCCTGTGCTTTCGGTGAAATGCTGTAATAATTCTCCTTGCTGCTACCTGGGCTTGGGGGTGAAATGCATCTGTCCAGGTGCTGTGGTGCTCGGGCAATCCTGGGAACGCTTCCCGTGGATTGCAGAGCACATCCAGCTCTGCCTGGATCCCCGTGCACAACCTGTGGAGAGGCACCAGGCCTAATTAGCAACGACCGGGGGAGCAGCTCATTTGTTAGGGTGAGGATGCAATAAATAAAACATTAGTGAGAGTAGGTGGGTGAGCCCGGAGATACAAACAGGGCTGTGCCGAAGCTTTTGGAAAAAGAAACGCTGTGGGGAGCCCAGAGGAAAGGCAAGGCTGTCAAAAATGCGCACAATAATCCATTTGCTGCCTGCCCCGGCGGAATGCCTGGGATTATGCAGTCCCGGACTTCTGGGAAATCAATCCCATGCACATGACTGTGCTTCTCGTTTCCCAATAGCAAGGAAGGATTTCGGCACATGTTGGGGAAGAGACGTGAGGAGCCTCCCTAACGGGCCTGTGTTCCAGCATTCGTTCCCTTCATTAAACGAGCCCGCTAAAGACCCGGCGGAGCCTGCTGATGGTTCAGTGCCCAGCGTGTTTTTGGGAGGTTTAGCTGCCACTGCTGGCTCAGCTCTTCCCAGGGCTTCAGTTCCTCTTCTGCCAAAGCAAAGACTTGGGTTCCCCTCGCCCTCCTTCCCCCAGTGCCCGGTTTGGGTGCCCGGATCCCCTGTGGGCACTGAGGGTTCTGTGTTGCACTGGGAAGGTTTTCCCTTGGCTCAGGCAGGTGAGCGCAGCCCTCGTTCCTTTGCACGAGTGTCAGCCGTGTATATGTGTGACAATGTAAATATTGGTGTGGGCACGGACAAACTGTTAAACATTTGTGAGTATCTGTGTCCGCAAACACAAACACAGGAAGGGAGATCAGAAAACTCCCTGGGAGAAAGAGAGGAGACCGGCGAGGGAGGGAGGATCTGCCTGCGCAGTGCAGAGGTGAGGGAAGCTTTTCCAGGCCTGTGAGAGGAACCAGGTGAGACCAACCAGCAGCTCTGCAGCACGAAAGGCAGGGAGCACACGGCAGCTTTGAGCCAGGGCTCTGATCGTGGTGTGACGGAAATGGGACAGAAGTTCAGTGTTACCTCTGGCTGAGCACGGGATAATGAGGGCACAGACAACCGCGGCTGGGCTCATTAGCCATTCTGCTGCCCAATTAGGCTGGGAGCTAATTGCTCATTAATGAGACCATACCTGCTGAGGCAGCTGGGCTTCCCTGGAACTCGCGGCTGGAGCCGCAGCAGACGCTGGGGAGAACAGAAGCGAGACTGGAAGGCAAGGAAATGAAAATCTCGTCTGCCGCTGCCGAGGGGCTGTGCTGCCTGTGCCCCGCTCCCCGGGGACGGCGCTTTGGTTCCCGGCACCGCTGCTGCTGCAAGGCACTGTCAATTAGCCCCGAGCTCTGGCAGGCTTGTCCTGCCTGGCACCTACAGCCTGCTTCTCTCCTGCACATCCCCTGCGGAGCAGCCACGGCCCTGGCCACTCACTGTGGAGACTGGAAACAGCAGCCCCGGACAAGGGCAGCAGGGGGATGCTGGGGACAGCAAAGCGCACTGCTCCGGGCAGGGCCAGCTCTGCAGGACACGCCAGCCCCGGGAACATCCCCTGGAAAACGGAGACTGGAAGCAGAAAGGCTTAAGGCCACAGCTCAGCTGCCTTCTGACACAAACTGGGCTTGTGTAGCAGTGAAAGCACAGGGGCTGCGTTGGGAATGAACTTTTGTGTGTCCAGAGTTACCCACGGCACAGGAATGTCTGTCAGGCATCGTGGGCACGCGTGTGTCCCCTCAGCAAACCCGCGCTCCCCGCTCGGCCCGAGCTGTGCTTGGGAGGGCAGCGGTGGCAGTAAAGCTGAACATCTTGTTTCAGGCTGGAGCCTCCGTGTCTCCAAGGGAAGCAGAGATCCACTGGCCTGGGCTCCGCACTCCCGTGGCTTTTGGAGTCGGCCCACACGGTTCTGCTGTGAGGAGGTGGCTGCAGGAGGAGGGAAGGCGCAGGGAAGGAATGCATTTCTCATTATGTGCTGCAGCCTCTCCGCTCTGGCAGCCTGAGAAGAGAAATTCTCTCTCCCTCCCCAGGCCCTCTACCCCCTGCAGCTCGCTGATTATTTTTGGCTGAGGTGGAAAGCACAACCCGAGCATTTTTCCCAACAGGGAGTGCCCCAGGCAGGAGGGGAGTGAAGCCTGGGCTGTTCCCTTTGTGCTCTTTCAATCAATAGCCACACTTTTGCTCGTCTGGAACTCCTTTCCTCTGAGCACACCAAAGAGCTTTAAGGGCTGTTCTGTCACCCTGACCTCAGCTTAGCACGAGGGGTGAAACTGAGGCACAGCTCCCCGAAGCCACGCAGGGGCTGTGACTTCCCATCTATTCTGTGTTTTGTGTAGGCTTTTTCCCTCTCATGCTGCTGAGGGCCCTCGTTCCCTGCTCTGCCTCCGTCGTGCGGTGGTGCTGTTGGTAACTCCTTTTGCATGGGAAGGTTTCTCTGGGTTGTGCCTTCAGTGGCCTCGTAAAATACTCCTTGAAAGGCTGGCTCTGCCAGGGAGAGGGTTTGGCTTTTGAGGAATCGCTCTGTGTGCATGTGGAGTCAGTCTGACTGCAGAACACGCCCGGGAGCTGACCCTGGAAAGCTGAATGGAGAAGGAAATGTGTGGAAGGGGGGTCGAGGGCACCCTGGCGAGCCTGTGAGGGGTGTCCACTCCCACTCCCAGCACCTGTGAGCAGGGGGAAAGCCCAGCTGGGGTTCCCAGGTTCTCCTCTGCTCTCCCCCGGCCACAAGGCAAACGCCGCTGCTGGAGCAGCCGGGGTTGTTTTCCCAGCTAATAGAAAGCACATGAGGAGCACAGTCAGGCACGGCCGCAGCTGTTGGGAGGGATTCTCTGGGACACAAACAGGAACCGAGTGCTGGCTGATCCCTAGGCAGAGCCTGTCCCTGCTCCAGGCCATTCCAGGGGGTGACTGAGACTGAGTCCCCCTCCAGCCCAGCAGTGACTCACTTCCTGCAGCCTTGGCAGAAGGGCTGTGCAGGAGGGCCAGCGATGCTTTGGGGCATGAAACCTCCCAGACCTCTTCTTCCCTCTCCCCTGCTCCCTCTGAATGTGGCGTGTTCTGCTCTGAGGGCAGAGACCATCCCTGTTTGATCTGTGGGGCCAGGAGGGGAAGCTGCACCCAGGGCTCCAGCCAGAAGTAAGCAGTGTGTTCTGACACACTCAACTCAGCACCAATGGGAACTGCACTGGAAAGGCAGGAATGTGTGTACTGGCTGGGAATCATGGAGTGTGTACTGATAAAGGGCCAGGGGAAATGATAGCTCTCAGGTTTTGGGGTTTGTTTGCTGTTTGTTCACATCTCTTGCTGGCCCCTGTTGGTTTTCTGTAGCCTTCAGGACGAATGCGCAGCCTGTGGAGGGTGAAGGCTGTCTGTGATGGCCTGGGCTGGGCTTTGCCTTTCCTTACTGCTTGTCTGACAGAGTTAGTGCCTGTTCCAAAGTCTGATACGCTTTGAAGCAGCAGAGTCTAGAACAGCAAGGCTGGAGTGTCTCGGGGCATTGAGAGACCTGGCTCTGTATGAAGGGCAGCCTGATTTTTCCCATCCTGACACAGTAGCCCCCAAATCCCAGGGTTTGGCGTGCGCTTGGTGGGAGCTGCCTGTCCCCTGGCAGATCTGCTCTGTGACCCAGCCGGCGTCTGCTGCTCCTGCATTGTCCCTCTGCGTGTGCCAGCAGGCGGGGAATTACTGGAGCAGAAGAGACAGGCTGAGGAGCCACAGCTCTGGCAACAGCAGCAGCGCGAGAGAGAGAGAAAGGAGCCGAGGAGTGGGAGCGTCTTCCTCTCCTCCCTGACCTCTCAGAAGGCTCAGCAATAAGACAGATTTGGAAAGACCCCCGGCTCCAGCCGCCTTTGAAAGCAGGAGGGCTCTGTTTTAGGAGGGCTGGCGGGGTGTGCAGAAAGCTGAGGACGCTGGGGAGGGATGGTGGCACCTGCTCCCCCCGGCTGCGCTCCAGGGCCATGTGTCACCCGCAGGAATCCGAACTGCGGCAGGGGAAGCCTGGAAGGCGCCGCTGCGGCCCCGAAGTGGGGACAAGCTCTGAAATGGGATCCTTCGGCACTCACCCGGACAATGCCGTCCTCCTGACGCTGGGAGGTCATTTACAACCTGTGCGACTCTCACAAGGCATCAAAGGGTCTGGAGCAAAAACCGAACGCGTGGCACAGACTGCTCAGGCCTCTTGGGGCTGACGCTGAGTGGCAGCTCTGCCCTCTGCTCGTGCCCAGCCCCTGTCCCCATGGCCTTCCCATGTCCCCATGGCCTCCCCCTGTCCTCAGAGCCTCCCTCTGCCTGGCTCCCCCCAGGGCTGCTCTTCCCGGGAGGTGCCCGAGGCTGTGGCCGCTGCTGCTCCTCTTCTGCTGGGTTAAACCCAAGGTCAGGCAGCATCACGGAATTTGCAGCCTCGTGAGTTCTTGGGAGATTTAATTTTCAAAGCGTTCCCGACATCCCCTGGGATGGACCTTGGCTGAGGTCCAAGGGCTGGGACCACCAGAAGGAGCTGTGTTCTCTGGCTGCTGTCTCACCTGAGTGTCCCCTCCCTGTCACCCCAGTCTGTCTGGGCCTGCCCTCCCCATTGCCATCTTCCCTGGCTGGGCCATGCCAGGACAGTCAGGGGCTGCACCCAGCAGCTGCCGGGCTGCTCTGGGATGGACCTTGTTTGGCGTTACTTTATTCTATTTCCAGTCCTAGAAGCAGGGCAGGGATTAGGGAAGGAGAAGGGGGCTATTTTCGATGTTGCTGGTCACCAGCCAGCGAGCTGGGGAGGCAGGGGATGTGTGGGGGGAAGCTGGGGTTTGCTAAGTCTGAAATCCCCTCCTGTTTCTGTAGGCATGAATGCAAACCCCAAACCAGAGGTGGGTTTGGTTCTGACCGTGTAAAATGAAAACACGAGGACTGAGCTGCTGCCAAGCCAATCCCAGCCGCCTGTGCTCCCGTCTAGCTCTGGCCCCCGTCCTGCCAGCCCTCCTGGCTCTCCTGGCAGGCAGAGGCAGCAGGAGCAGCTCCTTCCCAGATGGGCTTTAACACTTCCTGCAGCAGCCGGGGCTGGGGGCGTCTTGGATGCTCCCAAACCTCCGCTCTGCAGTCACAGCTTCCTCTGTAACTTTGTTGTGCAAACCTTCCCTGGAACGGCTCTGGAACCACGTTCTGGGCTCCCCAGCGCAGCGAGAAGCGGGAGCTTCCCCAGGCAGGGAGCAGAGCTGCTGGATTTGTTGGAAGGCAGAGCAGCCAGATGGTGACAGGGAAGGGGAGGGGAGGAGAAGGGGAATTTGTGAGGGAGCAGCTCCATATTCCAGTTTCCATTTGGGGCCCTGCTGCCATGAGAGCGCCCTGGCAGAGGCTGGCTGTGACAGGCTGCAAGGGCTGAGAGCCGGGGAAGGAAGGGAGCAGGGATGTGGGAAGCGGGGGCAGGCAGAGAGACGTGGCCATGGCAGCAGGTACTGCAGTGAAAATTGATCTCCCAAATCCAAACTGGGGCTAGGAGCTAACAGGGAGGCTTTGAGGAGAGGTTTCCCCATGCTGTTGGGTGGACATGTCGGAGTTTAAGGCATGGATTTTACTGCTCCCAAATCTGGCAAGGTTTTCACCAGAGCTGGCCCAGACTGTGGCTTTATCAGTGCGACTGCAGGAAAATGTTTACTGGCTTTGGAGCCACCCATCCCTCAACTGAGTTTAGGGAGCAAATTCCTATGGGTGGGAGACGTGAATGTGACCCTGTGTCTACTTCCGAAATGTATTTTGGTGTTTTGCTCTAGGAATTATAATGTGGGGTCTGTGAATGGGGTGTGTGAGATCAGAACCCATTTTTTCTGTCTCTGGCTTTAGTCCTTGGTGTTTGTCTTTGCAGAGGATGGAATTTCCTACTGAGCATCTAAACAGCACATATGAGCTAAAGGCAATGTAGTGATGGAAATTAGTCTGTTTGGGATGTTTGTTGTCTCCACACAATTCCCCTTTTAAAAAGGGGCTGCAAGTCTGGGGAGGTCTGAGCTCTGCACGAGGGGGAAGATCAGCTATAAATAAATCTGTGACACAGCTACTGTGAATGGCCGGAATGGCTCTGAGTCCCCTGCAGGCTGCAGCAAGCGGTGGTTCAAAACAGAATCAGGGGAAAGGGGAGCAGCCTTCCGAAATATGGAACACCTCGTAAAGCTGGGGAGGTAGGAAACAAGCGGAGCAGTCCCAGCCAGGGTTCAAACTCTCAGGAGGAAAACTGTACAGTACATAAAGCCCAGGGAATCAGCTCAGGATGCCAACTAATGAGCTTTTTAATTAGCTGCAATTGCAGGCACGGTTTAAAACCCAAAGAAGTAAGTAAATTAAAGATTTAAAAGGCTGAACAAAATCGATGAGGGGTCAGCACTTAAAATATTAAAATGCCAAAGCAGCTGACTTTACAGTGAGTTTGCAGTGCTGCAGCAGAGCTGCCCCTTGAAGGACGCAGGGTTCTGGTCCCAAGCCCCGGGGCTGGAACGTGTCCTCTGCAGAGACCCGTGAGTCAGCCCAGCCGGCCTGGAAGCTGCAGGGCATGTTCTGCACCTCCTCTGGGCTGCATCCAGCTGTTTCCCCCCAGCCACATCCCCAGTGCTCTTGGACTCCATAAACCCAAGGGCATTCAGGTGGAATTTTGGAAAACTACTTCTTCTTTTCCTTTTTGTTTCTTTTTCTTTCACACAAGACAGTAACACCCTCATTGAAAGCTGTTCCAATTAGGATGTGCAACCCACACTGCGCATGGTGGCCAAATGGGTTTGTTCAAATGAAGATTTACTTAGACTTGTATAAAACAGGGGAGGAGAGGACCCAGGGAGGTGGGAGGCAAAGAAGAATCCAGCCCCCAGTGGCCTTGGAAGCAATCTGCCAGTGAGTGCTGTCTCCGTGCTGATGGATTTGCTGTCACCTCTCCCTGGCATGAGGTGACAGATTTCTCTGTGGGATGAAGCCAGAACCAATAGCCATCCATCACTGGAGGACAGGCAGGAGCAGCAGGAGGCACAGGGGAAGGCAGCAAACCCTGGCAAAGCGTCTCTGCCCTCCTTCCTTGTCAGAGCTGGGTCACGGGGAAACAGCACTTCTGCAGGCACGGGTTGGGGATGGGACATTGCTGCCGTGTTCCACTGGCTCGGGGCCTCCCTTGGACACCTCCTGTCTGGGACACCTCTCCGTGAGAGCGAGTTGAACTGCAGCAGAGGTGGGTCAGGGCCCAGACTGCACGGGAGGCTCTCAGCTGGGGCTGAGGAGATGCTGCTCTGTGGCTTTAGGGGAACACGGTTCTCAAGGGACCCTCGTGTGTGGTGCGGTGTGAGAAATCCAGGTTGTGCTTAAGGCGAGTCCTGCTCCGTTTGAGGCAGGTGTGCAGCTGGGGCTGCGAGGGGAGGAGTGGCAAACGCTGCAGGTCCTTTTCTGCCCTGTGTGGCTTCTCCGTGATGAAAGAACCGAAACGTCCAGCTTTCCAGAGTCCCACCTGTGCTTTCCCCACTCCTGTGTCGTGTGTAATAAACAGCAGTGAGGTCTGGATTTTGCTTTTGGAGGAAATCCAGATACCTCTCTATATAGCTGATAATGAGAGAATAGGCCAGAAATGTGGAAATATTTCTGTATGCTGAACAATCCCCTAAAGCCAAAAGGAGTCAGGCACTTCATTCATTCTGGTGTTCCTCTAAATTCTGCTGAGCATGGTTCTCAGTCCTTTGTAATCCAAAAACTGGGTAAATCTGGCCCAAAAATCCCTATGTGGAGTGTTTATTTCTAAACTACTCTTACACAGAGCTGAAAGGGGAAAAAAGCCCCACAGCTGTTTGCTGGAAAGCAAAGAGCACAGGGGTGTTCCTTTAAACGGCATTAGCATGCACAGACCCTGGGCTGCTGCTGGAGCTGTGCTGCTCCCAGGCCTCAGCCTCTGCATCTGGTTTTTCATTTCCAATAGGCTAATGTGCTCTGACACTGCACCCTCTGGGAAGCTGCTGACAGGCGCTGTCAATATTCCCTTCCGAAAAAAACCCCCAACAAATGCAGCCCTCGAAAGTGTTGCTTTTCAGAATCAAATTATGGAGCGTGCAGCCTCCACCTGGAGAGAAGGTTCCCAGTTCAACCCCTGCATCTCCTGCATCCCTGGAGTCCTTTTTTTTTTGGTTGTCTTTTCCTTCTGCTCTTCAGAGGAAAAAAAAAAGGAATGTGAACATTCCCTGTCATTTCTGGCAGCTGCTGGACTGGGTTATACTGATGTCTGTGCCAGGCTGTTGTGCTGTCAGCTGGAAGTGCTCCAATATTCAGGAGTCAGGCACCCAAAACCTGGAGGTTGGCATGAAAGTCAGGAAAATTAAACACAGACACTTGGAGGACTCTTTCCTTCTACTTTGTTTATGTTGTTCTGCTGTTTGACTCCCTCACTTTGACGTTCCAACAGTTCTGCTTTCGGATTTTTCTACAAACTCCAAGGCCAGGCGTTCTCCTTGAGAATCTGGCCCCGCTGATTTACTGCCCGTGGGTTCCTCTGCCCGCTCCAGAGCTTCCTCCGGGGGGATCTGGGTGCCTGCACAGGCCACGGGCTGATCACCCCCGAACAGGGCGTCCAGAATAGAAATCTCCCCATTGTCCTCCAAGGAAGAGACAGAAACACAATTCAGCTTCCTACAACTTCCTTTTAAAGGGCCCGAGGGCTCCTAATCCTCCGCACATCCTTCCTGCTGCCTTTTTAGGTGTCCTTTTGGCTGAAGAGAGTCTTGATTGCTAAGTGCATTTCTTCTCATGTTTTCTTATTATCTGCTCCAATTTCCTGTTTGAAACTCTCGTGACATGGGTTATATTTTAAATGGCCACATATTAAGGGGACAATTGTCTTTCTCAAGGATGCTGAGAGAATTTTGTGCTTATTCTCTGAACGGCCCTGATTTCATTCTACCTCCCTGGAATCCCAGCCTCTTGTTGCAGTGTCCAGAGTGGCTCAGGAATTAATGGGACGACTCTGAATTCCACAACACCCCCCTTTCTTCATTCCCTTTTCTTTTGGATCCTTGTGAGTAAGGATCTAAAAGGACCCAAAAGAAACAAAATCAGTCTTGTGGTTGCTGCATCTGTAAGTTGTGCCCTTTGAAACAATTCTGCGTCACCGCTGTGTTTTCTCCCACAATTTTTATTTCTGTTTACTGGGATAAGTGAATACCCCGTGCCTGCCCCAAACACAGTAACAAATGAGAACTCAAAACCCTGCAGATTTCTCTTGGAGAAGAAAAACCAAGCGCTGCTGTGCCTGCTCCAGCTGGAATTTCTGATGGAGCCAGGTCTGGACGCACCTGGAACGTCTGCACTGCCCAGCAGGGATATCCCACCTCCCTCTGAACGAGCTGATCCTGACCTGGGAAAGAGAGAGGGAACTCCACCCGAGGTAATTACCTAATTACCCGGGACTAGGGTTAATTAACCTGGCTGGATGGCCACACATGACCCTCCTGCTTCTGGGCCCTCCGTGAGCTCTGGGAAGTGTGGACGAATGAGCTCCTGTGGGGCTGGCTGGGATATTTCTATTCAAATGTGCTCTGCCATCTCCCTTCATGTATCAGGACCTCATGAATGCTGAATTAATTAACTTTCATTGTGATTTCATGGCTATTTAATGATCTCTTTGTTCTGGGTGGAGAACTGAGGCACAGAGCAATTAGGGATTCTGTCAAGGTCACCCAGGAGTTCTTTGGGAGAGCTGGAGCTGGAAGCCAGTGTTTCCTCGCAGTGACTTCCCTCTGGCAGAGCTGTGGTGCCCGGGCTGGGAGGCTGCATCCCAGGGAGGAGCTGCTGCACCTTGTTTGGGGTCTGGGGGATGATCAGCTCTCCAGGACTGTGGGTTCATCCAGAGGCTTTTGGATAAACCCTGGCTCTGGCACTGCAGCTCTGTTCAAATGCAGGAATGAGATTAAAGGTGAAGTTTGAGCCCAGAGCTCGTCTCCAGGCAGGACAGAAAATAGAACCCAGTGAGGTCTCGGGGTTTTTCCCCAGCCTGGAGATGCTCTGTTGGCCAGAATGTCATTTTGGATTTTATTTGTGCTGTTCTCTCGTCCTTCCTCGTTAACCCCTTGTCCCGTGCGGCTCCTCAGCCTGCACAGAGCTCTGCCCTGCAGCCGCCATGGCTGCCGGGGGAATTCTTCTGCCTCTCTGAACTGGAATCCCCAATATGTGGATCCTGCTCTTCTCTCCAGGCTCTCCTCTGGTCTTCCCTGCTTCTTGCTGTTTGCATTTTAACTGTTTGGTGGCTCTCCTCTCTCACAACATCCGAGTCTCTGCCATCTCTGCCCTCGCCAACATCAAATCCTCCTCGTTCCCGCTGTCCCGCCTGCTCTGGAGAGGGGAGCAGAGGCAGGAGCTGTGCTGGGCCAGCAGGCCTGGCTGTGTCTGGGCAGGCTGAGGTTTATCTGCAGCCTCCCCAGGCAGGGTGTGCCAGGGGACAGCATGGGGGACAAGGAGCCATCCCAGCCACTCTGCCTGGCTTTGGCTCAGCAGCCCTGCCCAGGCAGCCGCTGCCCCTTCCTCTGCCAGGCCTTCCATGGAGGTTGAAATCCCCGTTCCTGGGCTCTCCCCAGCGGAAGCCCCGCTCTGGAGCAGCTCTAAATCTCTTTGTGCAGCCGGGCCAACGCCACTTTGTCAGGAGGAGGGAGTCAAGCCTGGGTTATCACCTGCTTGTGGTCTCATCTATCACCTTGAATTGTGTTGCAGGATGAAATTACTCATCCAAACCTAATGTTAAATTTAATCAAGTCTGGAGCAAAGAGGATTAATGGGCTGTGCAGCACAGGCACACGTCTGGCACGGTGGCGGTGACCCAGGCAAAGTTTGAGAGGCTCACTGGAAATGATGAAGCCAATCACCAGGTGGGGAAGGCTGCAGGAATCCTGCATCTCTCTGCAGGGATCCTGCATCCCTCTGAAGGAATCCTGCACCCCTCTGCAGGGATCCTGAATCCCTCTGCGGGAATCCTGCATCCCTCTGTGGGAATCCTGCATCCCTCTGAGGGAATCCTGCATCCCTCTGAAGGAATCCTAAATCCCTCTGAAGGAATCCTGCATCTCCCCTGCAGGAATTCTGAATCTCTCTGCAGGAATCCTGCATCTCCCCTACAGGAATCCTGCACCCCTCTGCAGGGATCCTGAATCCCTCTGCAAGAATCCTGCATCTCCCCTGCAGGAATCCTGCATCCCCCTGCAGGAATCCTGAATCTCCCCTGCAGGAATCCTGAATCTCCCCTGCAGGAATCCTGAATCTCCCCTGCAGGAATCCTGCATCTCCCCTGCAGGAATCCTGCATCCCCCTGCAGGAATCCTGAATCCCTCTGCAGGAATCCTGCATCTCCCCTGCAGGAATCCTGAATCCCTCTGCAGGAATCCTGAATCCCTCTGCAGGAATCCTGCATCTCCCCTGCAGGAATGCACTGCCTGTGGGCCCATTCCTGCTGCAGGTGGAGGTGGCTCCAGGGGAGTCCCCTGTGCTGTGTGAGGATTCCTCTGGAGGGCCGAGTGTCTCTGCCGGGCTGGGAGCTGGCGAGTCGGGCTCCTCTTCCCTGCTCTGCCTGTCTGGGACAGGCTCTGGGCCTTCCCTGCGGCTCCGTCTCTCGTGCCAAAGGACTGGGAAGGGGATCATCCCGGGGTGCCCTTCAGCCTTTACGCCTGTGAGCGTTCCTGGCAGCCTGGCTGTGGCCGCTGAGCGCCTCGGGGCTGGAAGCCCTGCAGATACTGAGCAGCCCAGAGTGCTCTGTGTAGGAAGCACCTGGGGACAGGCCTGGCGTGGCCCTGGCGGTGCCATGGGGACACTGAGGCACGGGGTGACTGTGGCTGCCAGGTGCTCCGGCTGTGCCCTCCCTCCCACTCAAACCCCAGATCACACTGCCTTATCTCCTGGTCATGGCTGTCAAAATCAACATCCTCATAAAGCTTTCCATCATCTCAGGCGGTGCTGTGAGGAGCCCGTTTATGAACTTCACGGGGGAAAAAACAAAAACAAAATGAAAACTCAACCTTCCCCTAACCCGCCACATAAAACCTCCCCGATAAATAAAGTCCGCGTGCTTGAGGGGGTGGGTGGTTCATCCCCAAAGCAAACAGGGTATTTCTCTGCCTCTCGGGTTTGGCTAAAAAAAGCAAATAAACCCCAGAGGAAGCACGTCATGGTGCAAACCAGAACCAGATGGTGCGGGCGAGAGCGTGGGAGGGGACAGGGGGTTTCTCTGAGCAGAGGCTGCCTGTGAAGGAGGGAAATGCAGAGCAAGGCAGGCGGCGGAGAGAACTCTTGTTTGGGTGACAGTTGGGGTTGCCCCTGGCTGGGTCCTCCCCGGGGAGCGTTGGGGGAAAGGGGTAAGTCTGTGATTGAAACCGAGATTGTTGGGGCTGAGAGTGGAAAATAGAGCAGGGCAGGACGCCCCGGAGCCAGCAGCAGCCTGCAAAACACCTCCCTGAGCGCCGTTCCGTCTGTTCCGCTGCCCCACGCTGCTGGGCTCCGTCAGGTGCTTCCTTCTCTCCTCTCCCACTCGCTGCCTCTTTCTGAGACTCCCAGAATTACTTCTGTCGCTTGGTCACACTTTTCCCAAAAGGCATCAGGGACAGAAAGTGCTGATCGTGCTTTGGGATCTGTCTCAGAGCAGTTCCATCCTTCAGTTATTAACCCTCCTTGTACCTGAGGCAGGAGGGACGAGCGTTGTCCCTGTGGATGGGGCACGGAGAAGGGAACTGCACAAACCTGGCCGGGAGCAGGGTGTGTGTGGGTCCAGCTGGGACACAGCTGTGGGCTGGCACTGAGCGCACTGGAACCGGGACTCGCATCCCTCCCATCCGTCCCTCTTGGCAGGGGTGGGGCAGGGCAGGGAGGGCAGCTGGGGAAGCTCTGATGAAATCCCCGCCGAGGGAAGCGATCCCATCCAAACAGAGCTGCAGATGGTCTCACCCCTGGAGCCAAGGCCTGTGTCAGGAGCCTCAGAAATGTGAGACCTCGCCACCAATGCAGTTCAAACAGCCCTGAATCTCTGCTGTCAACGCCGAGGAGACTCCCCCACCCTCCTGTTCCTTTTTTTGTAGTCGCTGATGTCTTTCTTGGTTTGTTTCTTTCTGGTTTGTTTTTTATGTTTTGTTTGCTGTCTTTGGGCTTAGGGGCAGAGGAAGGCTGACGGGAAGGCAGTCAGTGCTGCTCGGATGGCTTTGCTGTTTCCAGATCCCATCTGAGGGGGTTTAGGTACATCCCGGATCCCCCTGCCCCTCGCACTGCTCTGCTGTGCCCTCAGCACAGCTCGCTGGTTCCTGGTGTCATCCTGGCAGGAATCCTGCAGGTTCAGCCCTGGGCAGCCCCAGTCTCACCCGTCAGGCTGTGCAGGGGATGGGCAG
>VYZT01011835.1:0-16380 GCA_013400735.1 Pomatostomus ruficeps
ATGGGAGGTGACTGCGTCACCACATTCCGGACAGGGAATTCCATGGAGCTGGAGCGTCCCGGGATGGCTGAGCTCGGGATTTGTGATGGGGTTTGGGTGGGCACAGCATCCTCCTCCCTGCTTGGAGCTGAATCCTCTGGGAACCTCCAGAAATTTCTCGGGAGGTTTTTTTTAAGGGTTGGAGATGGGAGGTGACTGCGTCACCACATTCCGGACAGGGAATTCCACGGAGCTGGAACATCCCATGATGGATGCCGGGCACTGTGAGAGTGGCACAGGGCTGGATAAGGAACAATCCTTTGGGATCGGAGCCAGGATGGGACAGAGGCCTGGCCAAGCTGGGGGTTTGTGGCGCTGGCAGGAAGATGGAGTTTGGGATGGGGAACTTTCTTGTGCTCCCCTCCTCTGCCAAAGGAAAGGGGCAGAAAATGGGGTGAGAGCTGGAGAGAGAGGGGGAGGAAGGGAGAAGCAAAGCCCGGGCGATGGGAAGTGACAATTTAAATGGCTGTGCGGAGGGGCTCTCCCTTCAGGCTAATTAAATTTATCGGAGAACAGCAGGTTACCTTATTAGAGCCACGTGGGTTTAATTAACAAAGGAAAGTAATTAGCACAAGCACTCTCTCGGAGCTGGAGGTCCTGCCTGTGCCAGGCTGAGCTGGGTGGCAGCAGGAGCTGGGCTGGGATGGGCAATCCTGGGATTCTCTCCTGGCTCCAAGTGCCAGGGCACAGCCAGGCTGGGATGGGCAATCCCAGCGGTCAGAGAGCCCCAAAACAGCCGGGCTGGGATGGGCAATCCTGGGATTCTCTCCTGGCTCCGAGTGCCAGGGCCCAGCCAGGGACAATCCTGGGAGTCAGAGAGCCCAGAATCACCCAGGTTGGGATTGTCAATCCTGGGATTCTGTCCTGGCTCCGAGTGCCAGGGCCCAGCCAGGGACAATCCCAGGGGTCGGAGAGCCCAGAATGACCCAGGCTGGGATGGGCAATCCCAGGATTCTATCCTGGCTCCGAGTGCCAGGACACAGCTGGGCTGGGATGGGCAATCCTGGGATTGTCTCCCGGCTCTGATCCGGGGCATGGCTGAGCCATCCAGCACCGACCCCGAGGGTCAGAGAGCCCTGAAATGGCTGGGATGGGCAATCCCAGGATTCTCTCCTGGCTCCGGGCACAGCTGAGCCATCCAGGACCAGTCCCGGGGGTCAGAGAGCCCTGAACAGCCCAAGCTGGGATGGGCAGTTCTGGGATTCTTTCCTGGCTCCAAGTGCCAGGGCAGGGCTGAGCCATCCAGCACCAATCCCAAGATTCTCTCCTGGCTTCGAGTGCCGGGGCACGGCCAGGGACAATCCCAGGGGTCAGAGAGCCCCGAAAAGGCTGGGATGGGCAATCCCAGGATTCTCTCCTGGCTCTGAGTGCCAGGGCCTGGCTGAGCCATCCAGCACTGATCCCGGGGGTCAGGAGAGCCCAGAGTCACCCGGGCTGGGATGGGCAATCCCAGGATTCTCTCCTGGCTCCGGGCACAGCTGAGCCATCCAGCACCAATCCCAGGATCCTCTCCTGGCTCTGATCCGGGGCCTGGCTGAGCCATCCAGCACCGATCCTGGGGGTACAGAGAGCCCGGAATCACCCGGGCCGGGAAGCAGCAGCAGCGGGGTGGGAGCAGCGGGAATTAGTCAGGGCTCCTCCGGCACAAACAGGCGGCTTTTTCCAGCGGTGCTGGCAGGAAGGAAATGCAGTCACTGCATGGAAAATGTCTGCAGAGGACAAAGGCGGCGAGGGTGAAGTCAGATTCCGGTAACCGGCGCCTCGCTCCCCTCCGTGGGTGTGTGTCCTGCTCTCCTCCTCCTCCTCCTCCTCATCCCTCCCTGCTCTCCCCGGCATTCCCGGCTGGATGCGGCCGAACCTCCCATCCTCCCCTCGCTGCCTGCCCATCTGGCCAGCCAGACCGAACTGGATCTCCTTCCTCTTTTTCCCCTCCTCCTCCTCCTCCTCCTTTTCTTCTCCTCGCAGCGTTGCAGAAAGGACTTGTGAAAGTTGCAGGCGTGAGTCAGAAATAGCTCATAACTCAGCAGCGCCCGGCAGCTGGAGCGGGACCCGAGCGAGGGGAGATACGGGATTAGCCAGGCTCCTCTGGAAGGAAGTTTATCTAAGGCTGGTGTGGATGAGAATGGCCAGGACAAGGAGGAGGAGGAGGAGGAGGAAGGATGGGTCCCAGCATTCCCATTGCTTTCCCAATTCCTGCCCATGCAGAGCAGGCCCGGCAAGGCCCCGGCCTGGCAAAAATCAGCAGGGATAGGAAACGTGAGGGGAAAAAAGGCTCAGGAACAGAATTCCAGCAGCCAGAAAGTGCTGTGCAGGACTTCTCCCGGAATTTCTCTGCCCAAAGCGCGGCGGGATGGGAATATTCGGGAATTGGGGTGTCCTCGGCCTGGGTCCCGGCCTGTGGGTTCGTGGCCCTCCCAGCTGGGGATGGATTCCCACATCCCTGGGGAATTTTGTGGGGAATTTTGTCTCCTCTAAGCTCCGTGCCAGGTGGATCCTGGCCCCCAATCCCATAGGAATGAGCAGGAGGGTCTCAGGGTTGGCAGGGACACCCCCGTGTGTGCCCACGCTGTGCCCTCCTCTCGCTGTCACCCCGCTGATGGGGACAGGACGTTTTTGGACCACCAAGCCAGCGGGAATATCAATGACATTCCCGAAAAAAACAACCAGGGAGCTGCCGGGCTCAGCAGCATCTTGGATTTGGGAATTTTTTTTGGAGTAGGAACCCTCTTCCCACAGATGCCTGGAGGTGTTTGTAGAGAGTCTCACGTTTTCACTCCAGTTACAGCTGCAGGAAAGGAAAAAAATGCAAAAAACCCCCATTTTTGGGTGTTCTAAAACATTTAAAAATAGTTTTATTTTCTGCAACTTTAAAACTCGGGGAAACGTGGTGAGCACTGACAAAATGTTGAGTTTGGGGGATTTTTGGCCTGCAGGGTGTTGCCATCCTGGGGAGGTGGGAGCAGCAGGATCCGCTGGGATCTGCTGGGATCCAGCAAAACCCATGGAAGGGGAGAAAAGCAGAACCTGGAGTTGTCAGGGCTGGCTTGGGGACACACCTGGGAGTGACAGGGTCCCTCCCCTCTTGGGGTCCCCTCTTGGTCTCCCAGGCTCCGTTGGGATCAACTGGGTGGAAAAGGAGCGGGGCTGGAGAGCGCCCGGGGAAGGGAGAGGAGTTGGGAGCCGACTGCGGGAAATTGCTTTTCTTTTGTCCGCGGCGGCGGGGAGGGCAGCGGAGCGGAAAAGTGTATTTTGTTGATTTGAAACTTGAGTGAAATGGGTAATGAAGACAGATCAATACCGGCCCTTCTGCGCTCCCTCTCCGGGAGAAAAGCCCCGCAGCCCGTCCATCTGGGCTCCTGAGGTTTTTCTGTTTGAACTTGGAGCGTCCCTGCTCTGTCCCAAAGTCCCCAGCTCTGCCAGCCCGGAGCCACTGCCACCATCCTGCCTTGGGATGGGAATTTTGGGTTCAGGGAGGAGCAAAGTCCCTTCAGTCCCTGTGGGGACATCGGTGTCAGAGCTGTGCCAGCCCGGAGGGGACAAGGGGACCCTCCCTGGTGGTGCTGGAGGAGGGGACTGTGGGGTCTTGATGCTGTCACCTCTGCTGCCACCGTCCCCAAACCCAGCCAGGTGCCACCAGGGCCTCCCCAGCAGGAAGGCTGCGCTAACGAGGATGCGCTAATGAGGCTGCGCTAATGAGGAAAAGCTGAACATGCTGGGATTGATTCCTTATTTTCTTCACGCGAAGCTGAATGTCCAGGCCTGGTGTCCCCCACCACACTGGTGTCCCCTCAGCTGCTCGTGCTGCTGCCACCCTGTCCAGGCACTCGGTGTTGGGGCCATTCAGAGCAATCCTAAAATCCTTCTTAAAATCATTCCTAAAATTGATCCTGAAATCGTTCCTAAAATTGTTTTTAAAATATTTTCTGATTTTACCCACTCAAAACCCAACCTGGCGCGTGGGGCTGATTTCTCCCCTGACCCTGGACAGATTTTAGCGCTTTGTCTCATCCCAGAGGGGGCACAGCAGCATTTGGGTGGCCCTGTGCCACCCCTTGGGGCTGGGGTCACCTCGGTGTCAGTGGCCCCGGGCACTCGGGGCACTTCCAGACTGTCCCTGGAGCCACCCAGGGGTGCTGAGTGCAGGGAGGGACACCAGGATGTGCCTGGGGGGTTTGTGTCGCTCTTTTCCATGAGAATTGGGTGCTCCGGGGTGGGGTTTGCTCATCCCTGCCCCTAAAACAGCCCAGCCCAAGCTGATTTTGGTGGTTGTTTCCCCCTTTCTATTCCCAGTTTGTTTCTGTTGGGGTTGGATTTGAGGAGAGCGGTTAAAGCGAGGAAAAACAGCACAAAATTGGGAGTTCAACCTCAGGATTTGATCAGCTGAGGGGTGTGCAGCCCTGAGCTCTGTGGAGAGCTCAGAGAGAGCGGGGGGCACATCCCGACGATCCCAGAGCCGGCAGGGACGGGGGACAAGGGGGACAAGGGCTGGGTTGTGTTTGAGGCGTGGACGAGGCGCTGTCCCTTCCCGCAGTGGGCCTCGGGGACGCGGTGGCCCCCGCGGTGACCTCCCGGCCTGGGTGACACTCAGGATGTCCCCACGCCGTGCCAAGCCAGCTGTCCCCGAGGTCACCAGGGCACCGTCGCTGCGGTGACGATCCCGCCAGGCCGCGGCTTTCCCCGCTCTGGGAGTTCAATCCGCTTCCCGTAAGAACAACTCAGAAACAAAAAAAAAATCCAGGGAAAGTTTCTCCAGAGCTGTCATTCCAAGCCCTGCTTCCCTCACCGGCGCTGGCTCGGGGAGGGAATATTCCCTGGAATACCTGCCTGCTTTCCCACCCCTGGCACGCGGGAGTTGGAAAAGCAGCCCCCGGAGATGCCGCTGGCCGGGCCGGAGCCGCGCCGGGCGTTTCTGGGAGCAGCCGGAGCTGTTAGTAAGCACTTTCTGCGGGGTGGCAGCCGGCCAAGGCGTGAGTCAAACCCTTCCTGCCGCGCTGTCTAGCAGATGCCAGCTCGTGACGCGTCCCCAGCCGCCGGGACCTGCTTCCCAAGGGATGTGTGGCTGCGAGGACATTCCGGGACCTGCTTCCCGAAGGATGTGTGGCTGCGAGGACATTCCGGGCCCTGCTTCCCGAGGGATGTGTGGCTGCGAGGATGTTCCCCGGCTGCGAGGATGTTCCCCGGCTGCTGCGGTGCCTGGGGCTGGGTGACACTCACCCTGGCACCCCAGGTTTGGGACATTGCCTACCCAGAACCCCAGGAATACCCGGCTGGCCTTGCTCGCAGCTGTGGTAAATCTGCCACGTCACCTCCCCGGTGACTTTTGGACATTTCCAATCCCATTTCCATCCCCGTTTTGGAGCAGCAGCTCTGCCTGTCCTCAGCAGAGCTGGCGCTGCCACCAGAGCCACCAGCACTGGGGTCTGCTGGGGTTGGNCTAAAAATTCCTGATTTCCCTGGGAGCCTTAAATGGGAGCAAAACCGGCTGGAAATGGGAATTTTCTCTTTTGCTGAAAGTTCCTGCTTTTCCTTAACTGGAAGGTTTTCCGCGCTGTGGGGAAATTCTTCACGGGAACCAAGGAACTGGGTGCCCCTCTCAAGTTCACCCCATCCCCACCTCACCCCCACACGGATCCGCCACCGTTTCTCCGTGTCAGCTCCGCATCCGAGCTCACGGTGGGGAGGGGGGGTGAGAAAAAAGAAAAAAAAAAAAAAAAAAAAAAAAAGCCATTTAATGCAGACAAAGGTTGTATGAAAATATAATTCCGCTTTTGTTAGCAGCCATCAAACTCTAAAAAGCATCACTTTTGTTTTCTTGTAACATTGTGAAAACCTCGTGTCGGATCGAGAGCTGGGGCCCTCTCGACTAATCGCCTCTCCTTTGTGTTTTTAGATTATAGGGGCAATTAGTGTTGTCAAAACCTCTGGCAATTCTCTTTGCTCTTGACAGGGTGTCAGTCCGCCGGGCGAGAAATGGAAGGTGTTATAACTCTCCGGTAATTAGGATGCCTCCGATTTGAAAATGCCAGCGAACGTGTTCCCGGGGCCGCGGGAGGGGGCTGGGAGGAGGAGGAGAGGGGGCGAGAGATGCGGAGGAGCAATTAATTAAGGGCTCTCATTCCGAGCACGTCGGCCGGGCTGATGAATTGGCAGAGGGAAATTAGCGGTGCTCTCCTCGCCCAGATGTTCGCCCGGGGCTCGGCACAGCTGGAGGGAGCACCTGAGCGCCCCGACAGCGGCTCAGCGCCGGGTGCTGGTGGCTCTCGGGGGTGGCAGAGCCTGAGCTGCAGTTTTTGGGTGGAATTCAGAGGAATTGATCAATAACGCTGCCACCGAGCTGGCCGGAGGGGGAAACGCTGGTGACAAGCAGAGCTGGCCCCGTGTCCGACGCCTCCCTCCCTCCCTCCCCGTGCAGAATGCCTGAGTCGATAGATAAAGGCTCTGCAGTCTCCCTTGAAGGTCAGCTGGACACCCAGCACGGACGGGAGGGACGGCACGGGGCTGTCCCCAGCTGGGGTGGCTGGGCAGGGTCTGGACTGGGCAATCCGGGCCTGGCTGGGCGTCCTGGGCAGGGGGTGGCAGTGATGGCTGAGCAGAGGCTCCCTAGAACAGAGGCCAGACAGGATTGAGAGAATAAAATGGGGATTTATTGCAGGGCCTTCAATAGGGACACCTCGGGCACTCAGAGCCTCTCCGGGAGAGGCCACACCCAAGCTGGACCCCGGGGCACGAGTTTGCTCCACTTGGATCAGTTTGGATCCATTCCCAGATCAGGGTTCATTCTCCAGTGACAATTGCAGGGGATGATGGAATTGAGCCCAAGTCTGTCCCCCCTTTTAGAGGCTCCGTTTCCATCTTTGGGGGCCTGGGCCAACGAGGTGTCCTTGAGTGCAGCCTGGAGAGGATTTGTTGTGTCTGAGCAGGATGGGAGAACAGGAGCTCCCAGCCCGTGGGGAGGGTGAGAGTCCCACACTAAAGCAGGGCAGGGGCCGGGAAATATAAAAATTAAATTTTAAGGCATCAGTAGGAACTGGCTCTCAGTGGGACTTTGCTGGGTTTCTCTGCTCGTTGAGCTCCTGGTGTGAGGGGCTGAGGAGTTGGTTTGGGTCAGAGCTGTGCCCTTGGCTTGTTGTTGCCTCTTCCTGGGATCCCTTGGAAGAGCCCGTGGCTGCTGGTGGCTCCTGCCCAGCAATTTTCATTTGTTTTCCCGGGAAAAGGCTCCTCCAGGAGGGTTTAAATCACAGCCAGGCCCTCACTCTGCTGGGAAGGGCTTGGGGCCGGTGGGATCGGCGCAGGGCCGGCCCGAGGCAGCTCCCGACGGCTCCACCTGGGCAGGACCCAGCAGGGCTGGGATCCGTCAGCGACACCTCTGCGGAGTGTTCCGGGGGCGGGGAGCCGTGTTTGGATAACCAGAGCAGGGGCTGGCAGCTTCCCTGCCTCCCCCTGGCATGGGAACCGCGGGAGCTGCCGGTGTCAGCCGGAGGTGAAGCTTTGATGTGTCTGGGAACCCCGTGACCTCTCCGTGGGTGCTCGGCGCAGTTCTGGGGGTGATCAGTGTCTCCCCACTTCCCTGGCACTTCCCTCCGCCCTCCCAGCAGTGAAATCCAATTTCACTGAGGTTCTGTGCCCAGCTCCCCCAGATAAATTGGATTTTAAGGAGGCAGCTCATGGTTCAGGAGCTTTATCACCGTGGGGCCTCTCCCTGCCACTGCCACCTCCCAGGGGACACCAGGGGGTTCACCTGAAGGTGGCACAGGGATAGGGGACATTGAGGACGCTCCGGGAGAGGCGCTGTCCCTGTTTGGGGATACTCCAGGAGAGGCACTGTCAGTGTTAGGGACGTTGAGGATGCTCTGGGAGTGGCACTGTCCCTGTTTGGGGACATTGAGGATGCTCAGGAAGTGGCACTGTTGGTGTTGGGGACATTGAGGAGAGGAACTGTCGGTGTTGGGGTCCCTGAGGATGCTCTGGGAGAGGCACTGTCGGTGTTGGGGACATTGAGGACACTCTAGGAGAGGCACTGTCCCTGTTTGGGGATGTTGGGGACACTCTGGCAGTGGCACTGTCGGTGTTGGGGACACTGAGGACGCTCTGGGAGAGGCACTGTCGCTGTTTGGGGACATTGAGGAGAGGCACTGTCGGTGTTGGGGACGTTGAGGATGCTCAGGGAGTGGCACTGTCGGTGTTGGGGACACTGAGGATGCTCCGGGAGAGGCGCTGTCCCTGTTTGGGGACGTTGGGGACACTCTGGCAGTGCCACTGTCGGTGTTGGGGACACTGAGGACACTCCGGGAGAGGCACTGTCCCTGTTTGGGGATGTTGGGGACACTCTGGCAGTGCCACTGTCAGTGTTGGGGACACCGAGGACGCTCCAGCAGTGCCACCGTCGGTGTTGGGGGCGCGTTTTCCCAGCCGGGGCTGGCGGCGCTGACATGTCCTTGCCTGGCAGGTGCCCGTGTCGGTGGCCATGATGTCCCCGCAGATGATCACGCCGCAGCAGATGCAGCAGATCCTGTCCCCGCCGCAGCTCCAGGCGCTGCTGCAGCAGCAGCAGGCGATAATGCTGCAACAGGTAACGCTGAACCCGGCCATTCCCGCTGGGATCTGGGAATTCTGGGATTTCCTGGAGGCAGAAAATCGGGTCCTGCCCTCCTCGGGTTCTTCCTTTTCCACGTTTTTCCTTCGGGATTCCCGGCACGTCCGGGGATGAAAAAATCTGCAGGTGCTGACAGTGCTGATGCTGCCACCCTGAGCCAGGGGCCTTAAATTCCAGAAAATTCCTTCTCCTGAGCCACGGCCTTAAATTCCAGAAAATTCCTGCTCCAGGGTTGGGTTGGGGCTGCCCAGCTCCCGGGAAAAGCCGGGATCGGGGTGGACGCTCTTTGTGCTTCGGACAGGTGCCCGTGTCCAGCTCCAGAGCTCAGGTTGGTTTCTCACGGCCCCGCTCAGCTTTTCCCGAGATTTTAACCGGATGGGGAGGGAAGAAAAAAGAAGGAGAAGGAAAAAAAAACCCAAAAAAAAGCAGATTTCCACTGCGAAACAAACCAGGTCTGGCTTGGGTAAACAGCTGCCGGCGGCGGGGAGGAGGGAGAAACCCCACAAGCATCCTCCACACCCTTCCTGCTGCCTGCAGTACCTGTTTACTCCAAACAGGCCGATAAGGAGTCAAGGTTGGCCCCGGGGGAAAGAACGAAGGGTAAACACCACCCTGGGTGGGTCCTTCCACGAGCCTCGCTGGAGCCGGATAAAGAAACACGTTGGGCTGCAAATTAAACAGCGCAGGCCGGAATAGCTGACATTCTCCACCGGCTGCAAACCAAACATCACACCTCTCACCCCTGACCCAATGTTCCTGCCGCCGCCGGCCCGGCTCGGGCTGGCTCGGGGGTAAACACCCGGCCCCTCCAAACCTGTTCTCCGGCACAAACAGCCGCTCCGGGCTGATAAAGCCTTCCCGGCATCCCCGGGGACATTCCTGAGCCCCCGCCAGGCTGCCAGGGGGCTCGGGGGGCTCGGTGACCTCGCGGTGCCTTCCACCCCCCCTCCCCAAATCCATCACCCACGGGTTTTTTTGGGGCCGGGCTGAGCGCTGCCTGGGGACACTGGGACCCTCTCTGGTGGCTTCTTACAGATCTAGGGGTTTGTCCCCATTTTAGTGGCCCAACAAACACCTTTAGTGGCCCAACAAACACCTTGGGGATCCAGAGGTTTGTCCCCATTTTAGTGGCCCAGCAAATGCCTTGTGGATCCAGGGGTTTGTCCCCGTTTTAGTGGCCCAACAAACACCTTTAGTGGCCCAACAAACGCCTTGTGGATCCGGGGGTTTGTCCCTGTTTTAGTGGCCCAGCAAACGCCTCAGCTGTGAGTGAGGAGCTGGTTTGACCTCAGGGTGAACCCCCGGTGGCTCTCCCAGGCCAGGGGTTGTGGCTGCTCCTGGCCTGTCCCAGCTGGGACCCCGCAGCGCTTCCCAGGGGTGATTTGGGGTCCCACTGTGCCAGAATTGGGGTTTCCCCGCCCAGAAGTGCTCTGTGAGCTCCCCAGCTGCTTCTCTCGAGGGCTGGCATTAAAACGAACACCAGGGCGGGCACTGGTGGTGTTTAGGGGGGTTCACTTGCTGTGGGGAGCCCTTGGGAATGTGTGCCCGGGGTTCCTCTGCTGCCCTGACCCCTCTGGGGGGTCCTTTCCCTGGCACCCTGCGCCGGGAGCCACCCTGGTGACAGTGCCGGGAGTGGTGGGGCCGTGGCACGGGGTGGGCAGGTGGGAATGGGGTGGTGAGGTGGTGGTGAGGTGGGAATGGGGTGATGGGAATGGGGTGATGAGATGGGAATGGGATGGGAATAGGGTGGTGAGGTGGGAATGGGGTGGTGAGGTGGGAACGGGGATGAGGTGGGAATGGGGCAGTGAGGAGGGCGCAGAGTGGTGAGGTGGGAATGGGATGGTTCCGTTGCTGATCCTGTTGCTGATCCCATTGCTGATCCCATTGCCGATCCCACTGCCGATCCCGCTGATCCCGTTGCTGATCCCGTTGCTCTCTCCCTCCCAGCTGCAGGAATACTACAAGAAGCAGCAGGAGCAGCTCCACCTGCAGCTGCTGACCCAGCAGCAGGCCGGAAAGCAGCAACCCAAAGAGGTGAGCTCGCCCGGCAAACCAAACGGGGACCGGCACAAAACCGGGTGTGGGGGACCCCTGGGGGGACACGGGGGTGGGACACGGGGACATCCTGCCCTGGGGGTGCCAGGGTGGCCGATCCATCACTGGGAATGTTCTTCCTCCTCTTCCTCCCTGTCTGTGATCTGCTGCATCCAGGGGTGTGGGGTGCCAGCGCTGAGGGGACACTGAGCCCTCCCTGGTGACAGGGACAGGTGACAGCCGCCCAGCACAGAGCGAGGGGCTCCCCAAACCCCACCAGGAGGCTCAGCCCTGCCAGGCTCAGCTTGGGCTGGCACAGCAGCGCCCTGGCAGGGTGGTGACCACAGCCAGGGCTTTTCCTGCTGGGAGGGGCGGCTCTGCAGCCCCCCGGGAATGCGGGAGCAGCCGTGATCCCAGCAAAGGGACACTCAGAGCTGGGCAGGGCTCTCAGCGCCCCAGGACCATGGTGGGGGCTTGGAGGAGCAGCTTTTTCTGCCCCTGTGGTTGGGATAATCCTTTTTACACAGCAGGTTTGTCCCTGAGGGCACAACGGTGTCCCCGAGGGGCTGTGGCTGTTTTAGGGACAGAGCCCAGGCCACATACAGCTCCATTCCCTTCCTTTCCCTTGGATATTTTTACCCCTCCTTTTCCTTGGATATTTTTGCCCCTCTCTCTTCCCAAAATGCTTCACATTGGGTTTGGAGGTTTTTTTTGCAGTGCATTTTTGCACAATTCCTGTCCGGCACTGCTGTCCCTCCCCTGAGTGTCCCGGTGACACAGGACGTGTCACTCCCCATCCCTGGTGTTTGTGGCCATCTCCATCTCAAAACCCAGCACCCTGATGGACCCCAGCACTCAAAATTCCATTTTTTTGCAGAGAGGGAAGGTTTTAAACCCAGAGTGTGTGTTGGGGTTTTTTTTGCAGAAGTCCTGTCCGGCACTGCTGTCCCTCCCCTGAGTGTCCCAGTGACACAGGACGTGTCACTCCCCATCCCTGGTGTTTGTGGCCATCCCCATCCCAAAATCCAGCACCCTAATGGACCCCAGCACTCAAAATTCTGTTTTTTAGCAGGGAGGGAAGGTTTGGGTGTCGGGGTGGCACAGGGGGGCTCGGTGACAAAGCCACGTCAGTGTGAGGTGACCATGGTGGCCGCGGTGGCTCGGGGTCACCGCTCCAGCCGCTCGCTGCGGGGTGTCCGTGCATTTATAGGGTCGGGTTTTTATCGCAGCCATCTCCAGGAGCCGCAGGAAACGGGGGAGGCGTAAACGGGAGCTTCCTGACGGCCTCTCCCGCCGGCCCCAGCGATGCTCGCTCGCCGCTCCGAGCGGGGATGTAATTAAAGCGCTGACAAAGCGCTCGCTTAGCGGGCTCCGCGTTAAAAAACCCGTGTTAACTTTTAATTAATCCGTATGGAGGAGACGGGAAATTCATCCAACGAAAAAGAGCTGGAAAGGAGAGGGGAAGGGGTGTTGGATGCTGCTGGAGGGGTTTGTGTCCAGCTGGGAGAAGCACTGAAGGTGTCCCAGCAAGGGAATTTCGGTGTTTGCCTCCTCAAAATTCTCAGAAAAGCTTTGGTTTCACCCCAAAAATTTGGAGTTTTCCTAAATTCTGTGTTCCCCTTTGCCTGCTGGGAAAGGGGAACACAGAATTTAGGAATCCCATCGTGATGGTGCAGGGATGAGCTGGAGAGTCTGGGATGGCTCCACAGAGCCAACCTTGGATCCCTCATGGAAACCTGCAGGCGAATTTCATTCCGACCCCGCTGCAGGATTCATAAACTCGACGGGATTCGTAAACCCAGTGCCCTCTGCTTCCCCTCTACCCCATCCCGAGGGCCGGGAGTCAGCAGCTCCGAGCGGGATCCGCAGGTGGGAATGAGCCGGGAAGGATCCGGGGCAGCACCTCCGGGAGGAGCAGCTCCAATGTCCCAGCAGGGCTGGGGGTGCCCTGGAGAAGGGGAGGGCGGACAAGAGGATGGAAAACTGCGGGAAGAACGTGTGAGTGGCAGCCTGTCCCCAGGAATGCCGAGATGCTCCGTGTCCATGGGGGCACGAGGAAGGGGCTGAGCGAGGAAGGGGCTGAGCGAGGAGGGGGCTGAGCGAGGAAGGGGCTGAGCGAGGAAGGGGCTGAGCGAGGAAGGGGCTGAGTGAGGAAGGGGCTGAGTGAGGAAGGAGCTGAGGGAGGAAGGGGCTGAGCGAGGAAGGGGCTGAGTGAGGAAGGGGCTGAGTGAGGAAGGGGCTGAGTGAGGAAGGGGCTGAGTGAGGAAGGAGCTGAGTGAGGAAGGGGCTGAGTGAGGAAGGGGCTGAGTGAGGAAGGAGCTGAGTGAGGAAGGAGCTGAGTGAGGAAGGGGCTGAGTGAGGAAGGGGCTGAGCGAGGAAGGAGCTGAGTGAGGAAGGGGCTGAGCAAGGCAGTGGATCCATGAAACCCTGAATCCCGCCGGGATGGGGCTGAGTGAGGCAGCTGATCCATGAATCCATGAATCCCGCCAGGATGGGGCTGAGTGAGGCAGCTGATCCATGGATCCATGAATCCGTGAATTTTTCCAGGATGGGGCTGAGCTGCGGCACATCCCAGTCCATCCTGGAACATTTCCCTGTGCTGGGCTGTGAGTCCCAGGCCCCAGCAGCGTCCTGGGTGCGGAGGGAACAGAGAGCTGCGGTGCAGCCCCTCGCCCTCGTGTCCCACCCCGCTCTTCCCAGCACTCGTGGCTCCTCCAAGCCCAGCGCGGAGCCCCCCAAATCCCCCGGGAGCGCGTCCGTGCGTCCCCGGAGCTGCCGAGGCGGGGGCTGTCCCTCTCCCCTGGCAGGGTTGTCCCTCTCCCGAGGCTGCCGGCGCCTCACCCCGGTGTCAGCTTAATGAAGTGGCGCTGTCAGTCCCGCGTGTCACGGCCCAGCCCCTCCTGATGTGCTCATAAATCAAAGTGACGGCGCCTCCTGCCCCGGCGACTGCGCCCGCTCGGCTGCGGCTGATGCCGGGCGACGCTGCAGAGCCCAGCCCGCGCCGGGAATGGCTGGGAATGCCTGGGAGTGAACTGGGAATGGCCGGGAATGGGATAGGAATGGATGGGAATGGGCTGAGAATGAGCTGGGAATGAGTTGGAAATAGCTGGGAATGCACTGGGGATGGACTGGGAATGGCCGGGAATGGATGGGAATGGCCGGGAATGAGCTGGGAATGGGCTGAGAATGAGCTGGGAATGAGTTCGGAGTTAGCAGGGAATGGGATGGGAATCAGCTGGGATTGGGCTGGGAATGAACTGGAAATGAGTTGGGAATGGACTGGGAGTGAGTTGGGAGTGAGCTGGGATTATGCTGGGAATGGTTTGGAATGACTGAAAATGGCTTGGAATGAGTTGGGAATGGCTGGGAATGAGCTGGGAATGAGCTGGGAATGGGCTGAGAATGAGCCTGCCCCAGGGCCCTCGGGGAGGAGGTGCTGGAGCCGGGAAGAGGAAGAGAATCCCAGACTGTCCCATCCCATCCCATCCCATCCCATCCCATCCCATCCCATCCCATCCCATCCCATCCCATCCCATCCCATCCCGTTTCTAACCAGGCTGAGGACAGTCTGTCCATCCCACCCCCTGGCAGAGCATTCCCTTGCCAGAAGGGGACACCTTGGGGACAGAGAAACCACCGTTGAAGCCCTCGGGCTGCAGCCTGGTCCTGCCCGTTCCCATCCGTCCCGCTGATCCCAAAGCTGCAGCCTGATCCTTCCCTTTCCCGTCCATCCCGCTGATCCCAAAGCTGCAGTCCCTGTGGCTCAGGAGCCAGGGCAGGCGCGGGGATTTCTCCTGGCTGAGCAGGAATTGCTTTGATTTGTGCCGTGATCTTTAAGCCCTCAGAGGTGCAGGGCTGAGGCAGAGCCAGGGAGGAGCCGGATCTGAGTCTGGGGAGGCAAATCCGCCGTGTCCGAGGGGACAGGGAGAGTCCACAGATCCTTGGGAGGCTGAGGAACTGGAATTAAACTCTGTCCGTGCCCCAGGCAGGACTCGTGGTCCTCCCTGATGTTGCAGCCCATCCTCAGCTTCCCATTCACAAAGCCAAGGCTGATCAACAGGAGCATCCACCTGCATCCCATGGGATCCCAGTGCTGACCCTAAACACAGCCCTGGACTGGGATTGCCCCAAACTCCGCCCTGGACTGGGATGGCCCCAAACTCAGTTGTTGAGTGGGATTGTGCCAAGATCAGCCCTGGACTGGGATTGTACAAAATCCAGTTGTGAACTGGGATGGCCCCAAACTCAGCCCTGGATTGGGATTGCCCCAAACTCAGCCCTGGATTGGGATTGCCACGCAGTCTCTCTGCTGTTCCCTGTCGATGCAGCCTCAGGGATCATCAGTTCCCAGGAATTCCCAGTGCCTGGGGACCCGGATCCCTGCGATTCTCACGTTAAAAACAAGGACATCCCGACTGCAGAGCCCTTGAGCTCCTCAGCGAGGACACGGACATGGAAACGCATCTCTGGGGGATGCAGAGCGCAGCAAGCGGGGGATGTGCCCCAGCCCAGCTCCTCGCCCCCCGCCGGCACCGTCTGCCCAAACAGGGGGGCTCGGGGGGGTTCACGGGGTCACGGAGCCGCCTGCCCCACTAATGAGGCCGGGCAGCCCCGGGGCAGCTCCCCTCTCCCGGCCGGCTCGGATTAGCAGCTGCCTGGCCCCGGCCCTAATTGAATTCTCTCCCCTTCACTTAATTCTCATGGATTTCTCGGCGCCTCCCCGGGGACCCGTCCTGCCTAACTCGTTTAGGGCCGGCGCTGCTGGTCAGAGCCCGGCCAGCTCGGGGGGCGGGGGACAGTCCAGGGAGTGGGGGACAGTCCGGTGGAGTGGCCGGGGTGGGGACAGCAGTGCTGCCACTGGGAACCCCCTCCCCTGCATCACTTTCAGCCCCTCAAAATGGGCTCACAATGGTCATTTTTGACAAATAAAGATAATTTCCTGCCTTACAGGAGGGTTCTGTGCCTGGTGCCTGCTGGGACCCCCCTTTTTTCACGCTGAGCCTCCCCCCAAGCTGGGCTTTGCGGGTTCCCCCCAGCGCAGCTCCGAGCAAACCCCCAGCTCTGCTCTCTCCCTTTCTTCCCAGCGCTTCATTTTTCCCTTCCCCTTTTCCCTTCCCTTCCCCTCCTCTTCCGATAGATCAAAGCCTCCGTCCGGCTCAGCCGGGAGCCGAGCAGGCCCCGCAGCAGGATGGAGGCAGCGGTGTCCCCGCCGCTGTCACCCCTTGCTGCCATCGCCCCTCTCCGCGGCCTCGGAGCCCCGCGTGCCCCGGCAGGCCGGGAATGAGGCTTGGATCTGTCCCTGCTTTTGTCTCGGCAGCCGTTGGGGAACAAGCAGCTGGCCTTCCAGCAGCAGCTCCTGCAGATGCAGCAGCTGCAGCAGCAGCACCTGTTAAACCTGCAGCGCCAGGGCCTGGTGAGCCTCCCGCCCGGACAGGGCACCGTGCCCCTGCAGAGCCTGCCCCAAGGTAAGGACCCGGCCCCGGAGGGCTCCGAACCGGCTCTGGGTGAGGGGGGCTGGGGAGAGGCTGCGGGGTTGGGGTTGTGATGCCCCCAAAGTTTGGGGGTGGTGGTGGTGGAGCTGTGAGGGGTTGGGGTTCTGGGTTCTTGTGGCACCTGTGGCAGAGGGTGCAGGGTTGGGGCATCTCTTGGGTGCCAGGATTTGGGCATCTTTTCCTCTAGCAGAGGGATACAAGGATTTGGGACTCCTCTTCCTC
>VYZT01011843.1:0-14695 GCA_013400735.1 Pomatostomus ruficeps
AGAAAACAAACAAAACCCAACCAGCCTCCAAACCCAAAAGCAGCAAGGAAATGTTGGTTGAAAACAAACACCATTGCTTTTCCCCTCCTTCCTCCAGCCCACCTGCCCCTCCCAAAATCGACCTCCTAGGAAAAACAAAGGAAGGCAACAGCTTTATGAAACCAATTTCACTCTGGCTGCCGAAGTAAACTGTATCTGGAGGATCCCCCTCTGACTTTAACACACTATGAGCAACTCTCAGATGGAAATTCAGCAGGAAAGTCAATATACAGTTGTAACAGACATTGGATAGGGCAGACAATCTAGAAATATTTTCAAAGATCAGGAGCTTTAAAACAGGGCTTGTGAGGACATCCTTTCATAGCAAACAAAGCTCCATAAATCTGCTAGTGTTTTAAGTTGCTGTGTTGGGGCAGGGATGATACAAGAGATTAAAAACTCTGTATTAAATGCAGACACATATTTACATGTCAGAAAATGTCTCAAAGTGCTGCTTTATCACTGTGCTCATATGGGTTTGCTTTACATCAGCTCCCAACCATGGACTACTTTGCTCCCAGGTAAATAAATTCCAGGCACATACTGGAAAAAAATACTTTTCTTCAAATACATGTATGAATACATATGACAGACTTCTTCCTATCTCTTCAAAACACAGAGCTCCAAGGTCACATTAAAGCTACACCAACCCAATGGGCAGCTGACAGCAGAAGTGGCAGAACCACTCTGCATCTCCCTCCACAGCTCATCATATTAGCACTGGCATTTAATTTCACCCTGCAGTTACCCTTGGACAGCTGGTTTTCTTTCCTGGGTGGGATTGTTTTTTCTTCCTTCATTTACCCAGTCAAATGTGGTCCAACCACAAGATTAGAGATACGACACTTCAGTTGAAGATGAGCAGAAAATAAACATGACAGAAGCATCTTTACACACTTCCCATTTTACTGTAACATACCGTTTCTTTAAACCTGTTTAGAAAACACTGACAATTCAAAAATCATGCCTTGGCAGTCTTGTTCTATGTCCACAGAAGAGAAACTAAATTAACTGAGAAAAGAAGCAAATGACACACAAAACTGAAAGGGAAAACACTCTATCATTTACGAAATTTTTGTCCAGTGGACATCAGCTATGCTTTATTTTTTAATGTAAGAATTTAAGGCGGTGGAGAGCCCAATAAACGTTTAATCAAGAAGCAAGACAGAATCAGTTATTTAAATGAACTGACTTACTTCCTCTTGCCTCAGGTTGGCTTTTCAGTTGCTCTGAATTTGAGGAGGGGTAAGGTTTTCAGAGAAAAAACATTGCATAGTTACTTCATAGTAACTAAAATACTTGTTCAGTGAACTGTAAGCACCTTGATGGTTTTGAGACATAACAATATCTGCAGACTGTTCTCCTTTTACAGATTTCTAAATCAAAACAAGACTAGTACAAATTAAAAGCAGACAGAACATATTTTAGTCACAAGATAAAGCCAATAAATGGAACTTTACCTCTTTCTCTTTAAAAATAATTATCAAGTGAAAATAGAAAGTAAACAAAAACTCTCCCAAAACTGCCATTTAAGAGAAACCGAAACTAGAAATGGAGAAGCATCAAACACATTACAGGAGCATGAAAAAAGAGAGAGATGAGAAAGTGACTGCTGAATAATCCAGTGAGGATAAAATAATCCATCCTTGTGTGCAATGTGATTCTTATTCTTGGAGTCAGTTTTAAAAACAACCATGTGATGGTCCCAAGTTTCTTAAATACATCTGTATCTTGTGACGTATAGGACTTCTCTTACTGTACCTGAAGCCACCTTGTTTTGGAGATATTACTACTGTATTATGAGAAACAGACTTTCATTCTGTTACATTACCATATGTCAAAATCCCATGGGTCTCAGCAAGTATTATGAAACTATCAAGTTTTCTTGTTAAGCCATCCATGGGCTTTTAAGAATCTTAAGAATTTAAGGGTGAAGACTTTGGCATTTGCCTCTCCAGTCATGAACTCTTGCTGCCTCAAAATACTTGCTCTTGTTTCACCTGGGGGACAGAACATATCCCAGAGTGGGGAGGCCATGAAAAACAGAGGATGTCTTATGGTGGAACCTTCAACGAGAGGCAGTGATGGAATCAACTCTCCTGCACTAAACTAGGATACAGTATTACCTGCTCTAACATATTCCTTCCCAAAGTATTTATGCTTCCAATAACTACTGTTTGTACAGAATTTTCCTAGGGAAATCAAGGAAAGCATTGCTAACAAGAGAGGAGAGAAACAAAGCATGGCCCATCTCTACCCCCTTCTCTCTTTCCTCACCAATGGAGTGGATAAGACAAGTACATACAGTCAACTGCAGCTCTGGGTAGAAGATTACAAATGCTGAGGCAGAAGAAAGAAACCAGACAGTATAATACAAGACAGAACGCATGGAAAAAGAAGAAAAAAGCACAAAAGCAAAGCAAACCCCAAACCAAAACCAAAGAAAAAAAATCCCAACACAACACTAGCACTGCAGATACTAGCAATGTTAATATCTTTTTTTAAATTCTTTATCGTGTACATGGAGAATCTTATTACCGTACTATTGAGTATTAGCTCTTACGAGCCTTTAAGTCAGTCAACTGTCCCACACCGGAAATTCTGATTAAGAGTGGAAATCTATCAAAACACACAGCTTTTTACAAATATATAGGTATCTTTTCAACACCATAAAAGCTTTAAAAGTGTTAATAACAAAAAAATGGTTGAGTGTAAAACCTAGTTTCATTATGGACTTCCCCCCAAACCCAAACTCAAAACTTGTCATGGATTGATATAGTTTACAAAAACTTACATTCAAAGTGAATCCTACAATTTAAAACGTTGAAATTTCCATGAGGAATTATTCAAATGTGATAAAGAAAAAAAAAAAATCACAGCAGAGTATCTCAGAAACAGGATTTAAATAATTTTTTGAATTTAAAAAAAATAGTTTAATGCTTTGAACACATTTATCCTACTTTCCTACATTTTAATCGCCTTCAGCCTGAAAAGAAGTTAACAATTTCTGGTCCTAGTTAGATACTTACCATGATACCACCATTTTGTTTTCTTTGGATTCTTATTACATGTTCTTACATAAAATGAGTTATCTGGAGGTCGCCTCTGCAACAGAAGAAAAGACCTACAAATAATCAAACAATCCTCATCTTGTAATACATGAGCTTTTTAATAAGCTTATGAAAGGTTGTCATGTGAATGCAGCAAAAATGAGGTAACAGGCAGGACTAGACCTTTTTTTGACAAGAAAAATCTCTTAAAGATCCAGGTAACAAATTCTTACTGGAGATACTCCAAGAAAACAATTAGCAAAAAATATCAAACAGTTTGGTGATAAACAGGGAGAGGAAAAAAAAAGAAAAAACCCAACAAACAAACAAAAGAAACCAACCCACAAGAAACAGTTGTTGTTCAAAAAAAACCCCAAAATTAAATTCCTTTGCAGTTTGGAATCTAATTCTGATGCATTACATCCAATTCACATTCTAAGGCTCAGCTTAGAGTGGGTGGAAAAATTAATTTCAATATCTGTATCTGATCAGTACTTCATATTCTTCCGTTTTCTTCATTATACAAACTCATAGGATAGAATACAGATACAAAGTCATTTTGGGGTGTCTTTTTGACTACATATGTGACTAGGACTGATTGGGATGCAAAATAAATAAGCACATTTGGATAGCACATATGGACAAGCTCTGACCACATCTAACTTCCACAGACAGCCCTCTGCGAAAGAAATGGTCAAAAGTGAAAGGGCAATCCCTTTACAAAAAAGTCTGAGGTATTAGTGTCAAAAAAACAGCTTAGCACCATTTACTTCCCTGAAAGGAAAATTATCAAGTTCACTGAAATAGTACAGATGCAGAATCTTAGAAACCTCTGCACTACAGACGTTTCACTAGTCATTCTACACTGCCTTTAGAGGAAGGGTAATTTTACAAAGAATTGTCCTAAAGCATGATTGAACTTCACAGTTAGTACAACTGGAAGGGTTCCATCCACTACTCTTTTCCAACAATGATATATAAGCTGGTTACCACGAAAACAGTGGCAAAGTACTTACTGCACTGTTTATTTTGCAGTTCTAGGTTAGTATTTTCTCAGTAGTAGAAATGTAGATACAATAGCTTTGCCTATTTTAGAATTTGAGAAATGAAAATTTCACTTTGCTAAGTAGAAAATTATTAACTTTTACTGACTCTACTTCAACAGTGCTAAAAGAGCCCATACCTTTTCTTTGCAGCTGGAAAGCATGCTAATAATGCTAAGACAAACAGATTGCACTGAGAGAGCTGGAGACCAGTCTTCTGTTAGAATGGATAAACAGATATGACCATTGCTATAAACATGAGGATGAACAGGGATATTGTCTCCAGTAAACATGACCTAAAAAAAAGAACAAAAATAACTAATTTATAGTCCACATTTTAAATAAAACTGTATTGTTTTGGGGAAAACAATATAATCTTATTTAAGAAGCAGGTCTGCCATTTTCACTTACACTAAATAACACACTTCACCATATTGGGGTAATTCAACTTTGGAAACTATTAAGTGAAATGTAAAATAAACAGTGGAAGCCTAAATAACTAGTGAAGATGGAGTTAAAGAAATGGTTGAATATAGAGGATTTTCTATTAATATTTATACAGCATAGAAAAATGCAAAGGTAACAAGGTGAAGACAGCGCAATATCTTGCAGCCTCAGCCTTCCATGTCCTAAAGAATGCAGCTGTCTAGCCAAAACACTGGATTTTAATGATTTTATAAGCCACAATGTTATACACCAAGAAGCACAACAAGATCCACAAATGAGTATTTCTATAAACTTGGACATAACAGAAATTAAGTTCTAGACAACTCATCCAGGTTCCAGCATGAAGCATAAAATTTAAATGCATCAATCTTACTACCTATCAATAAAGGACTTGTGAAACCAAAGTACGTTACCAAATAGGAAATATTTTTAAAACATTACTACAAATGGAAAAATTTTTATTTGACATGTAAGAATATGGAAGAAAAGCATTTAGAACTATCACAGTCAAAAAAAAGGCTAGAAAAACAATTTTAACAACTACTGCTGTTACATCAAGCTTTTGTCAAACACATCATTAGTTCAGGATCAATGGAAAGAGAGTAGAAGTGAAATCTTCATATCAGTATTATACTCTTGAACTCCTTTTCCAACTCCTTTCATGCAAAAAACCCATAAATCTCTACCACTCATAACTGTAATACCCAGCAGTTTTTTAAGTGTTTCTTAAGCTATATGAGTATGCATACAAATATGTAAACATGTACACAACACACCCACCTCATCACTGATGAGAAGAAGCAACACCATCATATAGGAAACTGAAATTAGAGAGCCTAATTTATCTGCAAAATGGCAGACAGGTTTCTAAGGCGTAAGAGAAACTGGATGCAGAATGATCTTTGATAGGTCTTTAAACTGGTATTTCTTAAGATTGAAAGGCTTACCTTCATAATCCTGTAATGTATTTCACTTGTAACTAATATCCTACTCTTATGTGAAAACCTGAACTAGGCAGACTAGGTAAGTAAAAGCATGCAACTATGACAGACAGCATACATTTAAAGGCAGAAAACAGCCAAGAGATTAAAGCAGCAGAAGTGAAAACTGTCAATTCACAGTAAGTAGATTTGCAGGAGAGGTAATTATGACCAAGAAATTTGTAGTACAGAGTGACCCTACTGCACAGAAATGTTTGAAAAACTGAAATTCTAGCCATCTAAAACAATCAAGTATCCAGTACCTCAATTTTTCATTGCTTTCTGTGATAAAATTCAGTGCAGATGTATGGATCTAATTTGCTGCTTAACAATAAATTGCAGAGAGCCACACACAGGCTGGGTAATGAAGACAAACAACTTGGAACCAAATTAAACTGGCTACTCTCTCGTGGATCACCTACAAGTAGTACCTTGCAAATCTGATGAGGCGCTAAAGTACAGGTGGCAGTTAGTTCTTTAAAAAACTGAAAATCGGCATTCTAGTGTTTAACATGGTACCTAAAAATGTTAATTTTTATGGGTTAAGCATCTCTCACAGCTCTGTGCTTCCATTCTAATACCAATGAGAGATGTTGCAGAGATCACTTCTAGAACTCTGAGGCTGAAACAGACAGGACAAGAAGTAAGACACTCTTGTTTTTCTCCTTCCTTTTTCAGAAAAGCAGGGTAACAGCTGATGACTACTCCTATCAGCCATATTTTGAAACGTTTCCCTCAGGTAATGGAGGAATGCATGTACACAGCACATTCTGCAGTCTCTAAGTACTGCTGTTCCTTCAGTTCTCTAGGTTGTCATGAAAGCAACACAGTATCTCATACCTCAGTTATAACACCATTTGCAGGCCTCTCAAACATATCACATTTCTATGAGAATCCCTATGAGAAGCACAGTATTTCTTTGGCTGTTGTATTAACAACAGCAGCAGAGGAGATGCAAGAGTCTTAAAAATCAAACAGAAAAGAAAGTATGTTGAAAGTAAGCAGAGATGAAGCAGCAGTTTATTGTTTACTTGGGTCCTACGTCACAGTAAAGGACATCTTCCTACTTTACCCTGTATTTCATATGATGTGAATATCAACATCAAAGAGGCTTCCAGTTTACACTACTTTCATCTGTCCAAACAGACATCAGAGCCCTATACTTCACTGCAGAATCATTTTTAAAGGAAAGGCATCTACACAATGTGTTTAATACAAATTAAAGTAAGCAAAGCTCATGTCAGGCTCTGTGGATAATACAATACTCAGCATGTGTCATACAGCTGTAACCTAAAGGGAGAGAAAGGAGGCAACAGTTACCTGAGGCGAATCAAAAGGATACCGACTACTAAACTTAAATAAAAGCTGAAATTTCTCCCCTTCATAGAGTGTTCCTGGAGCACCTTCCATGTCTACAATCCACCTAAGGAACAGGAGAAAAAGTTGTTACCACTGTGGACTGACAAATACTTTTACTCCTGGAGCACAGGACTAATCAAATTAAATATCAATCACAGCCAGACACTGTAACAATCACAAAGGTGAGCAAAACATCAAGCCTGTATTTGAGAGAAACAAGCTTGGTGTTTTGCACACAGGCACTGACACAGTGATGAAAATTCTAAATGTAATTATGACTTAAACTCTACACAGACCTGTCAGTTCAAGAAATGGCTGTTAATGTGACAGAACAAAGCTGAAATAAAAAACCTGCTTGAAAACTTAACAGGTTTGGAAGGAACCAAACTAGTACATATTCTCTTTTGTGTTGTTTTACTTTTCTGTCAAGGAAAACAGCAATACAGTTTATTAAAATACAATCTGTAACTAAGGGGAAAGGGCAAAGCTCATCTTGTACTTACAATCTCTGAAAAACTCAGAAATTAAATGGTATCTGGTAGGTAATGGAACTAAAACTGGAAAAGTTCATAGTGTAAAAATTAAAAGGTCCTGGCAAATAAAAACAAAACCAAAAAAAGGATAATTTGAATTTGTAATGAAGATAACACCCTACAGTATTGTTTTTCCTCTGTTTCTGCTGTTTCCACTATAATAACATTACAGTAACTGACAGGTGGAGTTGCTGGGGAAGAGGGTGGTGGTGTTGCATGTGGGGGTTTTATTGTTGTTGGATTTGTGATGTGGTTTCTTTAATACGGCTAAAACTAGATGCTTTGTATATTGTTCAACACATACACCAACACTGCTATCTAACTTCTATGATTTTAGAGTTCTGCTGTTGACCACTTAATACCATTCTTTGCAGCATCACTTTCCCATTTTTGGTTTTTCACCTGAGTTTTACAGATCTAAGCAACACGATAAGGTAAAGGGACTACAAAAATACTCTGATAAGGTTTACATCACCTCAAGGAAGGCAGCTGAGATTTTGCAGAACAGCAGTGTACTCAGAAAAATCAACATCTTCAGCTGGCAGCTCTGATGATTCTATTCCCAACCTCTCCACCCTCCTGTCATATATATACTCCCTCTGTATTTAAGCTACGCACATTTTTTATTTTCCCTTCCATCACTCTTTGGGGGGTTTTTTGCTGGTTGTTGTTGTCTGTTTTGGGTTTTGGCTTTTTTGAGAAAAACTGCATATTTAATGAACTGCTAGCTCTCACACCCTCCAAGAGGAATGCATCTTCATCAGTAGTACAGTGATGGCTGTACAGTGAAGGCTGATGAAGTATATTTCATATTTTGTCAAGATGCCTTCGATTTAATCTATCTGCACTCCAGACCACTTATCTCTTCTTATGCCTTCTGCTTTTACATTTATACACACAGTGCACCAATACTCTTTAGATTTATTGGTTCTTGTGATCCAGAACTTGCACTTTCAAGTTTTTAAAATAGTTTACTTTACTAAGTAGAAGATAACTTTGCCTGGACATAGCTCCCGTTATGGTCAAGGAATCACTAGAACCCATATTTCCTGTGTGCTTTACAGTTTAGCCTTCTTGAATTTCTAATCCTTGTATATTTAAAATAAATGATTGCTCAATGTTTTAAATGACCCAGTTGCATCATGGGATCCAATTATTTTATTCAACATCTTTAAAACCCAACCAAGTATTGCTACACAAATTTTTAATGCAACCAGTTCAAACTGTAACCTGATTAATGAACTATAAACATGTTACCTGACACCAAAAATCCTCAAAGAGAAAAAAATATCATTTTACTTGTGACAGGAAGCTTCTAAAACAATGACAATTTCAAAATCTAGCATGGCAGTAAATAGGAAGTTTTTATGTGCAAGGTATTGAAAAGTATAAAAGTTGTACAGGGCAGAAATTATAATGAGGTGTACTCTGGAAACAGAGATATCCTTTTCCATCTGCTCTAAATTTTGATTTAATAGTTTTTTTTTAAAATAAGTGAATACCACTTGCAATATTAGATTGACTCATTTTTGCAGAAAACTGGAAACTGCTATTTCAATTTGTTTTAGTCATATTCATCTGCATGAAGTATCACAAAGGCCAGTACCATTTAAAGCAGTGAGTGTTAAAATCAGTATATACAAGGCTCAGAAACACCTCATGTAATAATATGGTCTGAGTGCCACCACCCAAAATGCAGATGTGAAAACATCAGAATTCAGCTCTATGTTTAAACTGCTCCATCAATCAATAACATAGCCCAGAACAAATAGCATGAGATCATACTCTCATCAATGTTTACATGTGCTAAATTTTTAATATTTCTCTAAAATTAAACTAAGAAAATTATGAGAAAAAAATGTCAACACAGTCTGAATCTTTTGAATTTCAGTCAATTAAACAATAGATTAATACCAAGAACAATCCCTGTCCATGTCAATGGACACAGGGTATTTTACCACATTTCTCTTCCCATTTCATCAATCACCAAAAAAGCCAAGGCAGGGAAAAAAGTGCAAACAAGTGTAGCCAGACAACACTGCTTTTTAAGAAGTTTTCTCCCACTTGCTTTAGAGAAAGAAGGCAATGGAAATTAACAGCTATGACCTATGTTCTATACAAGTATCACAGAACTCTAAAACAGCTACTCCACTATTTCAATATATCTAGAAGGGTTTCAGAGGTTAGTAGCTATGAAAGATTGTTAAATTTTATTCTAAAATATGCAGAAGCTTTTACCAATTGACAGTTTGCTAGACAGTAAAATGCCTAATAAAATTTAATAAATTCACTATCCCATTCCTGAAAGTGTCCAACACATTACTGCAATATGCTTATTAAGGAGAAAAATGTTTCACTGCCTAGACTGAAAGCAAAAATTTCCAATGTTACTTGGAGTAAGTGGTGGAAGTATGAAGAGAACTTCTCATTACTTAGTATTTTCAGCATGACAGCAGAAATAAAACAGTATATATACTTACTGTGTAATTGAATTTTGTACACTCTTTTCATCTAGAGTCATTCCTGGAGGTGGATCATTTTGAAATGCCAATAGTTCTTTTTGTAATCGTTTCTACAAAGAAATTGTATGGAATACTTGAAATACTAAATAAAGTTCAATAATAAACATGCACACTTAAGTACATTTCATCAATTTTTGAAAGGTACAAGGAGTTTTATTTGACAATTTAGAAACAAATTGAAATTGAAAGGTGAGAAAAAAGGATGACTCCTCTCCTAAAAATTTAAATGAAAGGACACAGGCAAAACAAGTCACAGGTTTTAAACTTACTTTTTGGGTAAAATGCAATGGCATTTACATTTGCAACACTGCAAAGGGAAGAGCTGTTCTGTTACAAACTACATGGAGGTTTAAATGATTTTGTCATATTACAAAGACATCTATGAGAGCTCTACCTCTAGCAGCAAACATTTCATATTTACACAACAGCATAAGATTTATAATTAAATCTATAAGACTTTAACAGTAAAACTTCGTCCTCTAAGTAATCTAAGACACTTCCATTTGGCATCTTTGCAAGCCTTTGCCTTGTTCTAAATCATCCCAGAGGACAGAACAGAAAACTAAAACAAGACTGGATTGCACAACACAGACTAAAAACTTTATGCTAACTGCATCTTAGAACCTTACAGAGCCAAAGCACTTACTAAAGTGTTATCACGGTAGCTCAGGTAATTCTTGCCTATTTTGACAGAGATAAATCGATAACTGCAACCAGGTGTTTCTGTAACAACCACCAGAGCTGCTTCTTACCATGTACTGAGCAAGCGAAATGCAACCTCTGAGAAGTGCTGTCATTGGCACTGCTCTCAGAGTCTATTTTCTTCATATAAACAGGTACACAATCAATCTGTTTTCTCATTTCCAAGCCATCTAGATGACAGAAAGTTCAAGGCTTTCTCATTTCTACTGTCCTTTTTCCTGCCAACAATTTTAAGGTTTACCATCTACAAGTTCACTTCAACCACACAACTAGTCAAAATGATCTTATATTCCAAAGGAATAAAAATATACGGTTTGGGAATTTAGTATCTCATTTCCATTCAATATCAAATTTTTTAAAATACAGGTTTAGCACACACTTGTAGCTGTTTTCCAGTGCTTAGTAGAACTTAAAAAAATCCCCAGGGGAAAATAAAGTGTTGATTTAATCGTCAACACAGAAATGATTCAGTATCTCATCAAATATCTCTGAAATTGGACTACAATAAATTCAACCACACAACTCATAAAGAAAAGGCCCTTATACATTCACAATTTACATTCTGAAAATACTGAAATACCTTTCTGTCTCTGTCAAGCAGCCCTGAAAAATTCCTTGGGCTTCTATATTGAAAGTTCTACTGTGCACCAAGATACAATATAAAGAAACTGAAAACCCAACGCTAGCATTTTCATAAGCTATATATATTGCTCACACATTGAAAACCAGGTTAGAATCCTACTGTTCACCTTTTTTTTTCTGCCCAGATTAAGAAAACACTAACAGTGTTCCCAGCACTATTATGAATTAAAATGGAAAGGAGCAAAGTTATAAAACCGTTTTATAAATCCTTAATTTGAATGGCAGAGATGTTTTGAAATCAATTCTCTTTCTGGCACTTCCCCAGACCACCATCAAATAAACCTCAATGGCAGTCAACATGTATGCTTTGTCACGTGGAGAAATATTTTAAAAGTTCAGAGATGAGAACCTTATATGACAATGGAAATTCAAACTCCCCTACAAAGGAGATTTGGAAACGTTGGTTAAAAAACAGTAAAGACCATATGCATATAAGTACAGTAAATAATCCAGTGGTTCCATTTACTTATACATGTACACCAACTGTACAACTTTGTCTTTATAAAAAGGAGCCTAAAACACATTTTAGAATTTAATTGAAATCAGCAACATTGAGCTATCAGTGTCTGACAGTAATTTGAAGAGAGAAAATTCTGTCTGTTCTGTATCCTAAAAAAAAATTCAAATTATCAACACTTAAAATATTACCTAATTTCAAGTTTGCACCTTTGGCCCTTTCTCCAGCAACCATCTTTTCAGTCTAAAAGACTCAGTCATTCTTTTGCCCATCTCACTAGTGCACAAATAACCTCAGTTTCACAGGTTTTTGCTTCTCACACACTATGTTTATGGTCCTTTCAAAAAAAAAAAAAAAANCCTGAATAAACATCTGGGAAGCCCCTCCGCTTGTCTCTCCTTCCTTGGCACGCCTGTACCATCGGTGGTTGGGTGAAATCTTGCTGGACCTTCGCCAGCCCTCCCGAGCCTTCAGAGTAGCCCGGCCAGCCCCTGGAACCACGAGGCACCGGAGGCACTGCGGCAGGTACCAAAAGGAAAAAACAATTAAAATGTATATTTGAACAACAGAGTACCACTGAAGTGCTCTGTTCCTCTGATCCTAAAACATTTGCTGACACTGGCATACTGGCATGAGGGCCTGTCCATTCAGCATAAATAATACATACAGGCAACATACTGCTTCCCATCATTTGCAATTCAAAACAAAATTCAATAAATGTTTCCCCAAGAAATAGCAGGAAATACTATTTACACTCTGGGTCAAAAGTGTCACATTAAACAAATCATATTTAAAGACAAAAAAGAAATTATTATTTCCCAGTTAGCCAATTCAAACAAGTATCAACATAAGCCAGAAAAGGACAGTCAAAGAAGGTATATCCCCTCCCACCCATAAAAAATTCTGGACAACTGGAAAAAACTGATGAGGAGAAGGCTACAGTACTCAACAACTTCCTTTTTTTTTGCCTCAGTCTTCAATGGCAACGTCTCTTTTCACACAACTCAAGTGGATGGACAGCAGGAGGGAATGGAGCCTCTCCCACTGTAAGGAGAGGTCAGGTTCTTGGCCACTTGAGGAATCTGAATATAAACAAGTCTCTGGGACCCAACGAGCTGCATTCCAGAGTCCTGAGGGGAATTGATGGATTTAGTTGCCAAGCCACTTTCCATATTTGAAAAGTCATGGCAGTCGGGTGAAGTCCCAGCTGACTGGAAAAAGGGTAAAAAGGAAGACACGGAGACCTGTCAGCCTCACCTCTGTGCCTTGGAAGTTCATGGGACACATCCTCCAAGAAGCTGCACTAAGACACCTGCAGGACAGGGAAGTGATGCAAGACAGCCATCCTGCCTGACCAACCCAGTGACCTCGTACAATGGAGTGACTACAGCAGTGTACAAGGGAAAGGCTACAGATTCCATTTATCTGGACTTCTGGTAGGTCTTTGGCATAGTCCCCCACAACATCCTTCTCTCTAAATTGGAGAGAGATGGATTCAAAGGGTGGACTATTCAGTGGATAAGGAATTGGTTGGACAGTCACATCTAGGGGGGTTGGAATGAGATAGTCCCTTTATAGTCCCTTCAAATCCAAACCATTCTATAATCAGTTCCATCTGACCTCTATTTGCAGCTCTCAGTGGAAATATCAATAAAAGAAAAAAATCTATGCCATTCCCATATAAAGCTGAAAAGAGCATGTTTGGTAGAAAATGAATGTGTTATCTATTATGTTACAGAAACTCAATAACCCAGAAGAGCGAGACTGTAACATTGTCAGTGTTATAATGAAAACAATTTATAGCAAATAAATTTATCACACTGAAAAAAGGGAATCCAAAAAACACCCTGACTATGATCATCTATTAAGCATAGGAAACTCCAGTGCAATTCTGATTAATGGTAAGTTCCCAGACACAGCTCCACACTGGAAGGGATGCAGAGGTGAAGAAATATACACCTCTTCTGGATTTGTTCTTGATTCAGAGCAATGTCCCAAACAAACCCAAGTTACAGCAAAAGGCATTATTTCCTTCTGCCTTACTCTAACCACATGTCTGCCTAAAGAACCTGTATTCCATTATCTCCTTTATACTACATGTTGATGGATTTCATGTATCTCAGCACTGCTCTCTCCCAAATGAAGAGGCTCCCACCCTAGAACGGCAGACACTCAGGACAGAAGAGCAACAACTGCTATTAGAAATGGCAGAAAACTTCTTCATTTTTCTTATCTCCAGCTATACTATCTGGATAACTTGCCATGATATTAAAGAACAAAAGAAGTGTCTTGTAAACAATTCCTGGATTTCTTCAGTCCTCAGTGGCAGGAATTCTGAAAGTGCTAAACAGTTCAAGTGGGAAAAATGCTTTAAAAGATTTCCTAAGTATTAGTCTTGCCACTACAGATAGAAGTAAGGCTCTCTATACGTGAAGATAATTACTTCTATTGGACCAAGTGACACTCATTTTGTTGTGGTTTTAGTAGAAGGGAGGGGGCCATAAAGATGGCTCCTGTGAGAAGTTTCTGGAATTCTTCACCATTTCCAGCAGAGTCAATCTCAGATGGCACTGAAGATGATGGACATGCCACTGGCCATGTTTGGGCCAATTAGAAAGGTTGGTTACGCCTCTGTGATGACATATTTAAGCAAAAATCAAAACAAAATGTACACGCACCTGCTTTTAGTTAGAGAAGGAGGAGGATGTGAGAACATGTGAGGGAAAACAACATGGAGACACCAAGGTCAGTGGAGAAGGAGGGAGAGGAGGTGCCCCAGGCTCTGGAGCTGAGATTCCCCTGCAGGCCGTGGTGACCCCATGGTGAGGCGGGGTGTCCCTCCTGCAGTCCATGGGGTCCATGAGGGATGCAGAGCCACCCGCAGTCCGTGGGTGAGGTGCCAACATTGGAGCGGGAGATGT
>VYZT01011843.1:15299-50102 GCA_013400735.1 Pomatostomus ruficeps
GACACATTTAAGATGTGATTTAAACCCATTATTTGCTGGGGATTTTTTTCCCAGCTGGAATAATAAAATATACTCTATATTTCAAAACAGTCTCTATGCCATTAACCACACCATACAAGTTAATGATTCCTAATCTGATGAACATAGCTGGGTATCTTTAACAGGCTTTCACCACACATTTTCAAAATTTGGAGTTTCTTCTATCAAACATCAACTCCATTATTTCTGTACAGAATAAAAAAGAGCTGCCTATAGACCTTTCCCAGAACATGAGAGTACTCTATAGCAACTGGAACAAAACTGTTGAGGGCACAAATGGCCTACTAACCAGAATTAATTCAAACTGTGAAAAAAATCTTTTACTAGAGAGACTAAATAATATTTAGAAAATAATCTTTAAATCAACTTCTCTGGTCAATGCACTCCAGTGTTTCACCACCCATGGTATAAAATGCTTCTTTTGTATCTCACTGAAATACCTCATGTTCCATTTTGTATCTACTGCCCTTTGTCTTCCCATTGTGTTTTCCCTTGATATCCTCCTACTACGTTGTTGTAGGCATCAGTAAGATCTCTCATTTGCCTTCTCTTCTTACCACTGAAGAAACCCCGGCTCCTTGGAGGCGACACAGTTCAGCCCCAGACATTCTGCCTCTCATCTGCTGGACTTACCCCAGCACCCCAAAGTCTGTCAGTTCTGTGCTGTGTCTCCCTAAACCCAGCACTCTAGATGTGGTCTCCACTACCAGAGAGATGGGAAGAATCACCTTCCTTGAGCTGCTGGCTCCATGCTTGCACACACATCCCAATATGCAGCTAGAGATATTGAGAAAACTTGAAGATATTTTCCACAGATATTATGAAGAACTATTTTTTTCTTTCCTCTCTTATAATAATTTGTCTCCCACTGTGTCTCATTAATACAGAAACTGGATTATCAGGAGACTGATCTAGTTTAAGCTCTTAAATGAAGTCCTTTAAGACTAGATTCATACAGTTTAATTAATTAGGAAACTGAGTTCCTCCTTACCATAGTCATTCAGAAAACATCTAAAGTTTAAATTCAAAAACTTGAAATTAATTTCTCTTCAGCGTTGAATAGTATTTGCTTACCAAAAAGTTACAAAGGACATTACTTTTCTTACAGCAACACAGTCTAAACACGCACTCTTAGCTTCAAGATTCAAATGTACTTTAAAAAGATGTGATTCTCGTATATGAAGCCCATACACCATAGCTACACAAGGCACACTGCAACTGCAAGTTCCTCAAACTGAGCATTTGAAAAGGAACAGTTTCAGCACTGGAAAAGCCTTTCTTATATTTGACAGCCATGAGTACAGAATTATTATTTTTGTTTTCACAAACATTCTAAAAAATTAGCAATAATAGCAGGACAAAATATAACAGATTAACACTTTTCAGACAATTTTAACTCTCATTTGTAGAATCTTATAAACTTAGGACTTAAAGATACCTCTCCATCTTCCTAACACAAGGAAGTTACGTTAAAAGCCTTTAACATTTTTTCACATCACTTTATCTCTTGCTTTTTCTTTACAGTAAGAGATATAGGTGGGTCAAATAAATTATTATCTAGTTACTTCTCTTAGGCTTCATGGACACAAAAGAGTTCTTTTATTTATTTCAGCTCACACCTTTTCCAATCTCTACTCAACTAAACACTTTCAAGCCAGTGCAGACTGCCTTCAAAATACCCTTTGGCAGTTTTATTCTGTTCAACAGAACCAAACACCCCCTCTCAATCAGACACCCAGTCTAAACAACCAACTACAACTTTCATATCTTGTGAAGTGGTCTTTATGGTTTCAGAAAAAAACAGAATCTACATGATTAATACCACATTTTTCTTGTGTGCTTATTCAAATATCACACTAACACATTTTTGGAAAATTTTTGCACAGTCAAAATACACCTACTGCTCCTCTTTCACAACAGCTACAGCCCAATAAGAGGAGTAAATCATGTTAACTCAATGTGATTTTTTTCTTAAATGCATTTGGCTAATTGTCTTTGCTAATTGTCTATTGTGTGCTATAGGTATCAGAGACTATTTGGTCCAGTGATTTCCAGAAGTCAAACTTTCACATGAGAGTAGAAAAACAAAAATAATATTTACCATCTGGAAACTCACTCAAAATAATTGCCAAAAATCTCAGATTCGGTTGCTTAAACACTTTTAAAAAGCAAACCAACCCACATAGCTGAATTTTAGTGACTGACATAATATCCAGTGTCTACAAGATATTAAATCTGTCCTTTTTGTTTGACATGATTTGTCATCAATTCAAGTATTTGTCATCTATTCTTTGCTTTGCTTTCCTTTCCTATTTACAGGCTCATCCCTTTCCTCATCTTTCTAATGATTTATGAAAACATCTTTTCATGCTTTTCTAATACACCAATTTAAAACAATGAATCATGAGCAGATTTCACTCTTATATGCTTGTCCCTTTAACAGTAATTACTTAGCTTCACTTTTCTGTTCTGTACAAAGCCCCCTTGATCGTCATGCCACTGAATAGGTCCTCATGTTATCACACTGATTTTTACTATTATTCCTATTTTTTTCCATATTGAGACAGCTTGATAACATACATTAGTATTTTTTTCTAAAAACCTATAGCCCTTCAACACTCCAGCAATATTAAGACATGCATAACTAAAGTCAATATCACAACTGCTTTTGGTTTTTTCCTTACCAGGAATCAGGAATACCATTTCCTAATCACATACTCAAGTTGCTTTCAGCCTCTCAACCAGCTCCTTCAAGTGAAAATACAAGCTAGGGCAGCTATTCATGCCTAAAATAACCCCCAAACAGATGCTTTCCATACACTGATATGCTCTTGGAAGCTGTGCTTGCTTTACTGTCCTTTTCACATCACAAGACACTCTTTTCCATGTTTCTGCTAATCCATCATAAGATTTCATATGGAAGCACCTTTCCTGCTTGTCTACTTTCTCTTGAAAGGGATTGAAAGAAAACAGGCTGCAGACTTACAGGGGAATACATGAAGGATGCACAAGCAATCTAACTTTGATATTTTCTTTATTTACAAGAAAGAAACTTATGCTTAAACATTTTTTTAATACAACTTTAAAGTAAACCAGAACTAAAATGTATCAAACTGATAAAAACATTCACTATCTAGAGGGAAATAGAATAGCAGAGTAAGAATATCAGAAACCCAAGTCTGGTTAACAGCACAGTCCTTCAACTAAAGGAATAATCACCTGCAAAAGGCAAAGAGAAGTGATGCAACCAGCTGTTTATAAAAGTATTTTCAAAAAGGTAGAAGTCTTTGAAACTAAGATTATTTATTCACCTCTCTCTACAGGAAAGGATGAATCAGGGATGAAATCAAAGAACACAGCTTAACACTGATCCAAGCATCACTTCCAAAAGAAGTTTATTCAAGCACTTGAGACATGACTGACATAGCAATGGTTTGTATCCTGTTGCTCATTCTGTCAAACAGGATTTGTGCAACTCCTTCAATTATCCTCCACAGAGAAGTATCAAACTCATAAGACTTCTTAAAGCATATGTAAATAAGAACACAAAATTAACTAGTGCCAGTGGAGTAAAATTCTTGACAGCTCCCCACTCAGCTCACAACCACCTCTATCATTTCTATCCTGACAGACAGCACTCACTGTCTGTCATGGTTTGAGTTAAATATATGTCTGAAGCCAACAGCTCCTAGCAAAAATACATACTCTTCTTTCTCCAAACTGGCACACATCTTACTTGGTCACCTCTGGAACAGGGGAGGTAACATCTCAAATGTCACAGCTGAATTCTCACTTGTGTTGACTCCTGGTGATTCACATGAAGAAGAAGGCAGGGCAAAAGCAAGTAAGAAGATGCAACATGTGAAAAGGGAGAGTGGGCAGCAATACAAGACAGGAAGAAATTTTAAAGGGTTTCAGTAAAGAGTATTTCAGAATCAACCCTGGAAACAGGTAGGTCACTGTGTACCACAGAGCTGGATGTTACAGCACAAAATGCTTATTAACAGATACAAAATTATTTCACTGGTCTCTGTGTCCCTGTTAGCTACCTCAAGTGTCAAGAACCTATATTCTTAATGCATGTATGGCGTCATCAACATCATATTGCCCAAAACCAGGGGTCTTTTTTTCTGATTCTACCACAAACAAGGGACACCCATGGACAGGCAGGACAGCAGACTTTAACCACAATCCCTCACAATGAAGTAATGCAAAGGTACTTTCTGTACCAACCATGAAAACTTATCTAGCTCTTGTAGGCATGGGAAAATTTCCTTTCTCAAGGCCTTTAAAAAGGAGTATCACAATATCAGGAGTCTATTTTCAGTTCTAAGACCATTACAACAGCTTTGCCCCTCCCCTGGAAAAGTGGAGCACAGAGAGTTAAAGTTTAACAGAGCTTTGGGCAAGCAAAAACACATGTACAGTGAAGTTAGTGGGTCACTACCAAGTACAACTTATGTCCATACAGCTGAGAGTACCTAGGCCAACCAGTGAGCGTTGCTTCAGGTAACATTTTATTCTTCACAACTGGAAGGGGCAAAGCATACATACAGTGGTATACTGGCTCTGTTGATTAGCAGTAAAGTATTAACACCTTAATCCAACCCAGTCTGAATGTGTGCCCATACTCCTGGCTTATTATCTCCTATGAGATGAAATTACAAACTCTGAAAAGGTAAATGATGCAAAGAAAATAAAATCGCAATTCTTGAATACTTCACTTTTTGGTGCTTCAAGAAATGCAGCATGAAATGTGCAGTGTCTTAAATCAGCAATATCTTAAATGATTAAGCGAAATCATTCTAAGAAAGCTATCTTAGTCAAATACTTAACCTACCAACAACCTATTTCAGTGATTTTCCTTTTCTATAGAGAAATAAAGTAAGAAGGATAAAAGCTGAGCTGATTAAACACAAAGCAGATTCAGCAAAAGACATGATATATTAAGGGAAGTGGTAAGAAGTTGGTAGAAAACACCTAGGGGAAGAGCAAAAATATCGGTAGAGCAGAAACCTGTAAGCAGAGCAAAGAGTGGAAAATGGGCAAACAGCTTCCCTTCACTTCTGCTGGAGGAAATATTCCATTGCCACACCTTATTTCACCATTAGAACAAGATGTGATGGGCAATTTAACTGAAATGTGGTGGCCTTTTTCACCTGGACTGGTAGGAACTCAACTAGCCATGTCCAATAAGGCAGTATCAGGACAATAGAAAGAAAGTGAAAGATGGAACAGCAACTTCACAGGCTAGAAAGTATGCAGGACCAAAACATCTGCACTCGAACTGTGTTACAAACCTTCTATGCACCCAAATCCCCTTCTCTTCGTTGCAAGAAACTTAGAATGTAAGAAAGGAATAGTCTTCCAAGGCCAAGCCCTCCTGGACACTGTAAACTCAAATTTTAATCTGGCTAAGAGATCAAAGAGGAAGAAAATTAACTCATAAATAGTTAGAAGTTAAACATTAATCCCACAGGGGCTCCACTCTTCTTTTTTATATTGGTAAAGCTGCTGCATCCTAGGGAGACCTAACAGTATTTCTTCCATAACTACCAAAACTCTCTTCCACATCCAAAAGTTTAAATGTACCCAAACTCTGTTAGCATCAAAACACTGTCAGTAATATGATAAAGTCCCAGCAAAGAATTTACATTTTGCTTATGAGCTACAGCCTGTCATGTCCTCCCCCATTCAAGTTATAAAATGTTTCACAAAAATCATCCTTTCTGTTTTGGAGAAGTTGTTACATGCAGGAGACAGTTGCTGTACAGAGACAAACAGCAACCTTGTCCCAAAACAGGAGGATCTGAAAACAGGCTGCAATGACAAGTGTCGTACAACACCACCATGTTGATTAATAAGCAAAGCTGTTGCTTGACTGCTAGTACAAGCTAGCCTGAGAGAGTAAGACCACTAACAACTCTATTTTCAGTATTTCAGTTTCTTCCATTCACACGTTTCTTACTGAAAAGTGCCTCAAATCCAGAATATGAAGTTCTAACCACCGGGTAGACAGTTCCGCTTTTCAAACTAAACTCCTCTACAGAAAAAAAAACCCAACACACTTTAAACAGTTTAAGTATTCCTGGAACTCATTGCACATTACTATCTAATTAGAAACCTAACTGAGAGTACCAAAAAGCTCTCAAACAGAAGAGAAACAACATAAAGATTAACAATGGTGACATTTAAGAAAATATTACCTGCTACACTCCCTCTTGCTACTTAAGAAATCTACAGAATGACAGTACCTACAAATAAAACCCCTTTACTTCCCAGTCAACCATGTCATTCAACAACGTCCATGTAGATTATATCTCATAATTCAGGTGAAATCATTTGCTTCAGACTCTCAAAGACACAAACCATTCAGATACTTGATTATCACAATCCTGCATTAATTTTTCCTATCAAAGTTCTTCCAGTAAGCATTAATCAAGGCCCAGAGGAGGAAACATAGATAATTGTCTGGATGTGGTCAATTAAAGCTTCAGCAAGATGCATAACAAAACAGCTCCACAAAATACTCTGCCCATTAAAAAGTAATACTGGGATTTTAGCTCAAAGAGTTGTTTTTCAGTTTTATATATTTTTGGCTGAATAGCAAGCTTTCAATCTATACTGAGAATGCAGAAGCAGATTAGTCTCCTCCTCATTTCTAATAAAACATGTTAACATCTGGCAACCCAGTTCTAATGTTATTTCCTCAGACCAACCCAGACTTCAAGATCTGAATGTCAGGGATTTTGCACATTTCTCTCATTTTAAAGGAACCAAATGGCAATGCATGAATCTTTGATTGAGCTACTTACAATAAGCTTCCACCACTCACCTTTTGTTCTTCTGAGCATTTAAAATTTTTAAAAAGCCAGTTATGGATTGAGGGTGGTGGGAGGAAGGACTGTTGATTCATCAGTTTGATAACAGAGTACTATCTTCATATGCTCCAAGATATTCTAAAGAATTTGACTGAAAGGTCAAAGCAGCAGTCCTCTTTAAATAATACACTTGACTTAAACCCACTAAGAGACAAGATCAACCTGAAATCGTAACTACAGTATAAGTAAAGATAAATTACAATAACTATACACACACAAAGGAAACATTCTGTACTTCACAGTCTGGAAAGTTCTTTGCCAGATAATCAATCTTTTTACAATGAACCTGTCATTTGAAAGCAAATTAAGTGGAATCCTCTAATACAGAATAAGATGAAACTGACATGGAGTCATCTGCTGTGTAAAAGGAGACTTTAAAAGCACCGTCGCCCAGCACAAGCCTCACACAGTAATAAAAAGTCAACCATGGATAATTTTATCTTTAAAGGAAAAGAGTCTGGCACTACCTGAACCGCTTCAGTTAAAGAAATTAATTTAAGACAATAGTGAAGGCTGGCACAATGAGGGCAACCATATGTTTACCATGGAATTTCTCATCCTTATAAAAACATTCCAAAGGTTGGTAACCAAGATAAAGTGTTGTATTCTGACAAAAACCATTTTAGAGAGAAAAGAGGTAAAATGTTTGAGGTAGCAAACAGTAACAAGATTTAAATACTCATTCAATCCATATCCCTAAATATGACAAGGGAAGAGTTTCTAACTTAAGAAGGGGCAAGGAAACGGAATGGATTTAGGTTTCTTATTACTGGCCACCAATTCCTAATGAAGAAGAAATAAATAAATCAATGTGAACAAGTAGCATCAAATTCTATGAAGCATTTTCGTCCAGCAGACTTTCAGGGACAATATTTGCTATGCTCTAGTAAATTATTATCATAATTTATTGACATATATACAGATTTTCTTCTTGAGGCTGATTAAGCAGTACTTTTAATTAAGTTGAATAAAAGAAGACGACAAACAGCTTTGTATTTGTAATCACCCAAGGAGAAGCAATTATTTTTTAGTACTGTCTGTGAAAAGATGAATAGCTAGTATCCTCAATGAGATCATTAATTAGCAAAAATGAGGTGTCTCAATTCCTGATTTACCACCATTAACTTCTGTCCTTTCTTCACTGATATAGTTTGCCTTCCTAAGAGCAATATTAATGTAAGGTTGCCTCCTTTCTTTCCCTGCCATCCCTGATTGATACCTGTTTTTCATGCCAGTAATGAAGGTCACCTGAGGAAAAACAAGCAAACAAAAAAACTGTAAAGGCTTCCACAGATTCCAGAATACGATTTTGAACAAAGCAAACTAAAAAAAAATCCCAAACAACTGCAAAGGCTCAAACAGATTCCAGAATACCTTTTGAAAGCCCTCAACTATCAAATGCAGGCAGAAGACATGTTACCTGACCTTCATTGATCACAAAAGGTTGCTTATTGGCTCTTTTTATTTAAAACATTTAACCTATTTATTTTCATTTGCTTTTAATAAATGAATTGTAGTAAGTCTCAGGGAATAGACAGTGCTATCTCTTCCTTCCTTCAAAAGACAAAAACTATATATCCAGCTGACAGTTCTGTCACAGTCCTTCACTACTTCAAAGCTATGCAAGATGCCCAAAATTTCTGGATCCAAGTACTGAGGAAAAGACCTTCGTCATCCTCTTCTCCTCTGCCCTAGTGGAAATTTTAGCCTGTAATCTGCTTGAACACTCATCTCTCAGTTGTAAACCAAGGTTGCGTGAGAGACATGATCATTCTACTGAAGGCATTTATATTTGTTGTAACTATGGGTAAATTCAATAGGAACTGTGTCTTCTCTGTTTCACATTAATAGGGGTAATTGAATTTCCATCTCTGGGTGTAGTCGCCAGTATGGCTCATACCTGTATAACATATAGTGAAGATCCTTTAGTCTAAAAGTCTTAGCTTGGTAGGAATGGAGCAAACAATTAAAGACAGTACTTGATCACCAAGTTTTGCACATTGTTTGAACTAAGCTGCTTTAGCTTATTAATTACAAACTCACAGAGTCTTCCAAGGAAGCAGCTTAACCAGACAACATTCCCTGGCTCTTGCAAATGTATTGTGTTCTATTTTTCTCTTCTCAGAACTTGAACAGCTGGGCCTAAACGCAAGTATAAGATACTATAAAACTCTGAGCAAAAAATAATTGCAATAAACCAGAATAACACTTCTTTACAACAAATAGCTATTTTATTTTCCTAATTGAAACCGTACACATAGTCATGAGATACCAATGTTCAATGTGACAGGTTGAAAGCATCCATGGTTTTGTACATTTTAGCTGTATAGTTGGCCTATTTGTAAGGAAGAGCTGCTGATAATGCTCAGGGACACTGGTTTCAATAAGCTTTTCTACTACTGCTTTCTTTCTCAGAAGTGAATTCTTCCATCCTAGCTCAAAAATTCTGCAGCTGCTGCACAGCAAAGTATTTCCCAAAATTCTGTTTACACAGGCAGATACAAAAACAAGCAAACAAGACTCCTTGGGGCCTAAAGCCATAACTTTTATTTATCTTTACTTAACAAAGACTATAAATTTTAAACTTCAGTTGATATTCAAGTCAAAACTTTATTAAAAAAAACCCCAAGATTAAACTAACTCATCTCGGTAAAATTACTAAAAATTGTGTATTTATCTTATTTTACTGTAGCATGGTTATATGCCAAAGCTAACATAGCACACATCAGTACAGACTGATTACCAAAGGTTATGCAAAGGACTAACAATCTCTTAGTGGACAGAACAAGTGATTTTTACTCTCTACTCATCTTGGTTTCAATTATAGTACTCACATTTCTCAGTTTAAATAATTACTCAAATTTTTATCTTTAATAGTATTTCACCAATGGAATTACTAAATACTACATGTTGTTATTAACTACCAATAATTTCATTATGTTTATATCCCAGAATTAGTTATATAGCTACACTACGCACTCACTTTTTTTTTCTTTTTTGAAACAACACAATAGCATCCCACACTGTGACATTTAACAGTACAGAACCAACGTGCATTACCATCCAAGTTCCAATTGACTGAAAGCTTTCCTCACATACAGTTTAGTTTTCGGCTTTTTTGGGAACACACAATAAAAATAGTTTAATACTTTTTCCTGAACAAAGCTTTAAATAAGAAAAAATTATTGCCAAATTATTAAATAAAAACACTGCCAGTATTGAGCAAAGATTGAGCAAGAAGTAATTGTTCTGAGAACAGCTGGAAACACAGAATTTCCACTAACACTAGAAGCACAGGTAAAGAATAGCAGTAAGTGTAACCCAGAGTGTATGTATTTTTTCTAGAGATTTCAGTGGCCTGTAAATATTTTCCTCATCCCCTACCCCACCGGCTGAAAATATTGAGGTGAAACTTGTGGGAAGTTCTCTAGCTTGCATTCTGTGATACAAGTTCCTTGAGATTTCAAACTGGACATGAATTCTGCACTGTCATCTCACACAGTTATTTTATTAAATGGCTGCTTAGAATGACATTTTGAAAAAAAAAAGAATTCTATAGATGGAACAAGATTTTTCAAGTAGCACTTTATTTTGGTATGTACATGTAATTTGATGGTGGCCCACCACGGCAGTTTTCAAGGAGTAACACAGAGGCACAGTGAAAGCTAACATCCTACACTCTTCACTAAAGTTGTGCCATGAATTACATTAGCTTTGCATTCAATCAGATTTAAATACCCACACGTACAAATCTTATGTGCCCAACTTTACAGAATATATGAGAAGTTATTCTGGTGATAAAAAACACCTAAAACCATTCTTCTACAGGTTTTCAGAATTTCACAAATAAATCCCGAGTTTGTAGTAACCTGGTATTAAAACTAAAAGGAGGTGAAAGGTAAATCGTAGTAATTAAGATGTCAGTATTATCAAAGAAGTCAACCTTTCAAGTTTATTACGCAAATAGTTCAAATCTGCATGTTGAGCGAAAGGCTTTAGTTATTTGACGCTTTGTACAGCCATGACATGTTTTCTGTACATTTTCAACTAAACTTCTTTGGCTCTATTTTTTACCTGCTCTTTTATTCATAATGCAAGTCCTGTGTTTCCAGCTGTTCTGAGAACAACTATTTATTATTTCTTTAGCATTTGCCTTTAAAAGCTTCAGATTACTAAAGATGCTATATCCAATTTTTCTAAAGTACATCCATTCTATTCCCTTGTCCTACATTACTTACACCTTTTCAGAATATTTCCATGTTTTTTTCTAGGAGAAAGTTGCATAAGCTTGGGCTTCTTCTGGGAAATTCTTGAAAATAAGTGCTCTTTCTTTAAAAGCTTGTATGGGGGTCTGTTAGCCTTTTTTTTAGAAAAAATATGATTTGCCTAAAGTTACGCAAACTGGGTTTAAACCAGTCCAGCAGTGGCAAATCAACAACAACACTGTGGTTAGAAAACAAAACACAAGGTATCATCATTGTAGAAAACAAGGGTTACAGAAAACTACCATTAAAGACTGTCTACACAGACAAAAACCACAGTAAGTTTAATGATACACATAAAGGCTCAAAGCCACAAGTTTTACAAGTTACTGCAATAACTATTCAGGTCGATGCTCAGAGCCATTAGGAAAAAGAGGCAATTTGTTACAAGTTCCAAAACTTCCCTAGTAGACTAAGAACAGGCTAATCAGATAACTCTCGTAACTTAATCTGAGACTTTTCAGTGGATCTGTAAAAATTAAATTAACCTAGGGTATCATATACTGTTGTATAAAATTACAGCAGTTTAAGAAGTAACTAGAACTTACTTTTGTATCAATGTATTATTTTAATCAATAATATAAATAATATTATCATAATAGTACAGTGTCAGACTACTGGTATAGTCAGAGATGGCAATGGGTTGCACAAACATTTCAGGTAAACACTGGGTGTTCAAAAACACTATACTTAATCAGGAAATGGACATCTCTTTTTTGTGTCAGGCAACTTAGATATTAGAAGCTAGCACTAATTATCATAAATCAAATTATTCTGAACCAAAAAACCACTTAAAATTATATATATCAATTTCCTTTCTAAAACATTTTTTCACGCTGAACATATAAATGTTAACTGACAGAAGAATTCAGAGCCTTGAAATCTTGCTTGTCTGGGAGCATGTCTACGATAAATTTAATAATTTTACTGTTCACTTACTAAACTTTTATTTAAGCTTCCTGTTTACAACTCCTTTTCAATATGCTAAACTACATTATTAAATCAGTAGTTTACTAAACATAGGAAAGAGTTAATTAGAGCATTATGCAATTAGTAACATATAGACAAAAAACCTTCATAAATGCCCTTGAATCTCTTACCAAAAGACAACAGAACATCATGTAAGAAAACAAAAAGTGTCATCTTACAGCTGGTATTTCTAAAATGAAAGCAATTACAACATTAGACTTACAATGGCTGTAATTTCAGGAAGTGAGTCCTACCCTCCACACATCTTACGTTTAGGCAACATTTGTTATTCGTGTATTCTAAACAACTGCATTTAATATATAACCATTTTTTCCCCTTTACAGAGGGAGCAACAGGAATTAGTGTGAGGCAAGATGTAGAAGGTCATTTACTAGGCCAGAGACAGCGACACAGCACAGCTTTACCAAGTTCCTTTTCAGAGTGCCTCCTTCCTGGTTCACAGCTGTCACTCCCCTACTTTTCGCACAGTTTATAAAAGATACTTCTTAATAAATTATAGCCTCTGTTTTGCAGTTGAGCTTGTAAAAGCCTGCACATTAGAAGAAGAGCATTGCAAAAACGCATTTGCCAGATACAGCTAATAAAACCACGGCAGATCAGACTACTTGCCTAAGCTACTGTTAAAAGAACATTTTGTACAGTATGTTCAACTTCTTGATCTCGTTTCGTTTCAGTAACCCTGAAAGACACACCGTGGGTGGGGGGTGTTATGCTTCTAAACTTCAGAAGAATAATTTTTATCTCATAAAGTTCAATTCTTTGACATTTTAATTCTTTTTGGTTATGCTAAGTCCAGGTTTTTAGGACAATTAAACAAATTTCATTCATTTTGTACACTCTTTCTGTGCTGTTCTACTACTGGTGACAAAAAAATGTAAGCTATACTGGACCAAAATGAGAGAAGATCTAGATGACCCAAAATATAAAGACAAAATGGAAAACTGTAAATATCCAAGGAAAACCAAAGAAGTCGCCGGTTAAATAAAGAAAGACAGGGGCCACTGTCACAAAACCTAGAGATCTTTTCTCTTGCCCCAGTCACAATAAAGCACCACCCACTGAGAACAGCACACAGTGAAAGTGATCCATTCTACCAGAGCAATTTCTGCAGCCCCTATTTAAGAACCCCTTCGGAGTAGGTATGAATGAATAATTCAGCTGGAAATACCTGTCAGGCTGCAGGATGTTCCATGCTACTGTACCTAGAGCAATCCCATCCAGCCGAGAAAGCCAGACGTTACCTGTCCACAGGGCCGACACCGCGCCGCAACCTCATTTTACGGAAAGAGAAGCCCACGGGCAACACGCGGCTTGAAACAGGGCTTGCGTGTCCCAGCCCCGCTGAGCGGGGGAATTACAGTGCCGTAACACCAGGAACTCGAGGCTCTTGGTCACGGTCCCCACGATGCCACCGGGAGGGTGTCCCTGACCGCCCACCCCGCACGGTGTACCACACATTCCCACGGCGCCCCGCGAAGCTGCGGCCCCCTCAAGTCCCGGGGGGGCAGGGATCCCTTCGTCCTTCCCTCGCCTGCGCAGGGAGCGGCGGCATCGTTGCCAGACGCCTCCCTGAGGCGCCTCTTCCCCGCGCCCCGGGCCCGGTGCCTCCACCCGCACCCGCCCCGCCCGCCGCCGTCGGAGTCCCGGCCTCGCCCCTCACACCCCTGCGGGTCTCACCTCCATCCCGGCCGCCACCTGAGCTCGCCGGCCCCGCTACCCAGAGCTTGACGCCCTCAACCTCTGCCCGGGCGGTTCCCCCCTCCGCGCCGCTCCTCGCAGCGCACCACGCACGCACGCACGCACGCGTCCGCCGGAACGGCTCCTCCCGGCTCCCCCCGCCGCCGCCCGGCCCCGGCGCTGCCGCGGGGGCTCCGCCGCAGACGCCTCACCTGCATCGACGCCATGATGGATCCGCCTCCTCCCCCCTCCCCTCCTCTCTGCGCCGCCGCCGGCGCGGNAGCGGCGCGGGCGGGCGGTGTTTGGGGGCGGCCGCCACGGCCCGTTCCGGCCGGCAGGGAGCTTCTCCCGGTGCTGCCGGTACCTCGCTCGCCCTGCGGCCGGGGAGGGAGCGGCGGGATGTCCGTCACCGCCACCCGCTGGAGGGGGAAAGGGTTGACCCCCCCCGCCGGCTTGTGTTCGTGAAGGTTTCTAGAGTGCACGTGCAGGGGGTTAAAGTGATTCAGTTAATGCGGACTGCGCCCCTCCCTTCCGTGGGTTTCTCCGGGCTCCCCTCACGCCTCGTGTGCCCCGGCTGGAGGGTCATGGAATCACAGAACCGTAGAATGCTAAGGAGTGGGAAGGGACCTTGAAGATGATTTGGATCCAACACCCCCGCCACGGGCAGGGACACCTCCACCGGACCAGGCTGCTCAGAGCCCCTTCCAGCCTGGCTTCGAATACTGCCAGGGAGGGAGCATCCATGAACCTCGCTGGGCAACCTCTTCCAGTGCCTCACCACCCTCAGAGTAAAGAATTCCTTCCTGGTATCTAGCCCAGCTCTCTCCTCTTTCAGTTTGTCCCATTACTCCATGTCCTATCGCTAGATCCTCCAACAGGCCGGCCTGGGTGTCGGCGGCAGGCCCAGGGCCGCGGGCCGCTCGGCACCTGCCGCGGGAGAAGGGCAGCCGGGAGCCGCGGGTGGGCGGCTCTCCTCATCAAAGGCTCTGGTTCTGTGGGCTCTCCTGTGTGCTCCTCGGCCCCAGATCATCTGATGTTCCCACACTGGTGGTCTGGTGGTGTACGAGTCCAAATGAACGTGCACGTATGTCAAGTCGGAGCATTTTTGGATTCTACGTTTTCTTTTCCTGGATTGGAATCACCCCTGTCCTTTGCACCAGATGATTTTCCCATATCTATGTAGGTGTAAATAAACAGGCAGCGCTCAGTAGAGTGACTGTGTGCAATCAATACATTAAACAACTAGCGGAAACACGCTTCATAAAGCTGTTATTCCTGCTGGAGTATTTCAGACTTAACGGATCCTCAAGATAAACCTACGAAGTGTTTACCCAAAGACAACCTATAAAATTTATAATCCCAATAGTTATGTAAAACTAAGGATTTAACAGAGAAACTGATTTTATAGGTCATTATAATCTCCATCTCCCCACTGCTCTTGCTGCACATTCCATAAACACTGAAGCCCCTTTCTCTTTCCCTTCACGCCTCTCCTTTCTGATGATGTTAAAAAATCCTTGGGTCACCAATGCTCCAGTGGTAGCCCCGATTTTTTCTTCAGAGATGGCCTGATAAGCAAACAATTAAATTATTGAACAACTGTTTGTAGTTTGTTATGCCTTTGAAATCTTTAATTTTAGACCTCTAGAAGGGTTCTGCACGCAAAAGCCTGTCTACCGTGTTCAACCATGTTATTTAGTGTGATGCAAGTACTTCCTCTATGTACAAGCTTTACCTTCTGGTATATTTTTAATATCCTTAATTTTGAAAACAGCTAACTGGAAGAAAACAAACACCCAGCAAAACATGGCATCAGTTTCCAACTTTTATCCAGCATCAATAGTGTTGTCGATGTTAAAACAAGTATACAAACTTTGGGGAGTTGCTTATAAGGCAGAACCCTTTAAGCAGAAGAAGACAGCAGGAGTATCCTTTCCCTGTTGGGTAGCTGCAGAAGTGAACAAGCTCCTTGGCTTTGAGGGAATTTGCTGAAGACTGAATCAATATGTGTTGATTTTTGAGCAGGCAAGGAGATCAGCCTACCAGAAGAAAGGATAGGAAAAGTATTGCCATGTAAGCTGCATCCTATACATTTGTCTTCTAAATTCAATTCTCATTCACAAACTATGGGCTCCTGATGCCATGCAACCTGGCATTGCTCAACTGTGTTTTCCCTGAAGGTCAGTATTTATTACTATATGATTTTTGCAAGACCATTTAGGTTGCAGAGGATTTGTGGCATTAAGTAGACATGTAGACGTGGTAAAGGTTTCTCTTTCCTGCAGTTCTTCAGAACTATCTTAGGCTGTTACAGCATTAAGTGGAACATTTCTGTTTCACTAGTTGTTGTTGTTTTGCATGATCCAAACATATGTTTATCCTAAAATACATCCCTAAATGCCATATGCCACAAAGATAGCAAGAACATAAAGTTTAAGTAATGGACATGTGTTTGGCTATAAACACAGACATATTGACTATATGTGTTGATGTAATCACAGATTTCAAACCATTATATTCAGTTTCTTAAGCCTCTTCCAGAAACCCCTGTTGAAGGTCAGAAGATACAAAGCAGCATAAGCTTATGAATTCCAGAACACGTCATAGACTGCTAGCTGGTTTTGCGTGGAAAGATCAACTTTGTGGTCTTAAGCAAACTGTATTCAATACAAATATGACTTCTACTCTGTAATAAAGAAAAATGATCTCTGGATGAAAAGCCACCTTTGCAAAAAAAAAAAAAAATGATAGCTTTTAACTGCCCTTATGTTCAAAAAGTCTTTTTTACCTATCACACAGAGCTTTTCGATATTAAAAGTAAGGCACCTATTACATTTTGTACTAAAGTATTTTTGACCAAGATAACTTCATCTATGCTGCAAATCCTATTCCTGAGGATAGCAGGCACGAAAAGCAAGGGGCAGTTTGCCCTGCATATAAATAGAGCGTGAGTTAATTACTACCTACTCAATCTTAACTGGGTATGTAAGTAACTAATGCATTATGCTGCAGCTGAAACTCGTGGGCAGAATCTCACATCCCCAAATTCACTTTGGGTAGAGTTTATTCTTACAGGACTACCAAAGGTGTCTTTTATCATTGTTATCACATCTTTGTTTTTTAAAGTGTCATGCAATGCCTAATATATACGTGAAACATTTTTTAGCTGTTTGTCATCATGGGAATAGGGGCATCTGGAGAATTATCCCTGTGTTTTATTGGGTTTTTTTCCCTTTCCTCATTTCTTGGTAACCCGGCTTGCAGAGATGTATTTGTACATTGCATAATGCTATAGGGATTAGGGAATCAGTCCCATAAGCACAGTAAGAAAACAAACACTATTGTCAGACTCACAGGAAGAATTTATACAAATATCAGTATCTTCTTCTTAAGTTATCCAGTAATCCCAGTATGGAAGGGCCCTATTTCCCAGAGAGGGTAAATTTAGCTAGGAGTAGGTTATTGTAATTTGGTTTTCATTTCACTGTTGACCTTCACCTATGTAAAACATAGAAGAAAACACTTCTGCAATTAACCCTTCCACGTCTGTTGCAGGTATAGAGATGGACAACACAATAGCTGTTTGGTTTTTAAAAAAGCTTTAGTATTTAGCTAATGCAGTCTGATCCTTCACCAGTCAACCTAAGTTTTGCCAGAGACTTCATGGATCAGAGTCCTGGGTCCCAAATATTCAAAGCTTCAGGGATAAGAGAAGTTTGTCTGTTATTTTTATATTATTTCAGAGGCCATCTTACACTGATCTGATCAAATATATGATTATGATTCACATATCAAAAACATATGGAGCAAATAATGAAAATTGTACCTCCTACTAAAATTGTTTTGGTAAATATTCTTGAAGTTGGCCTAAAAATCCACTTTTCTTCAGAGTTTGCATAACCTGATACTTACAGAAAAAATGCAACTAATGTTCAAACTGCATTTATTAGATAATGTTCTGATATACCAAGACAGTTTCACAAAGGTAAAATATAATTCTTGATTAGGGTCCCTATAATTTTACATTCCATTCCCTGTGTTGTCCATCATGTTTTCAAATGTCACTGAACATTTTTTTCCTCTGTTCTCACTTTCCTTTTCTGTATCATTCTTCTACACACTGAACTGTCACTGCCTGCTCCTTTATGATTCCTGCTCCTATAAACGACATGAGAGTTCAATTTCTTTTGCCTGTGTCCGCTGTACTTTTTAGCTTTCCATCTTGTCTCCTCACACAGAAGTCAACTGTACATTCACGTTAACTCCATAACCTCTCTGGGCAACCTGTTCTAGTGCTCAGTCACCTGCACAGTAAAGAAGTTCTTCCTCATATTCAGGTGGAACTTTCTGTGCCTCAGTTTCTGCCCCTTGCCTCTTGTCCTATGGCTTGGCATCATGCGCTGTAATTACCAATTTGTAGAAATTGTCAAGCCATGTCTTTAGGCACCAGTAGTCCTCTAACTCTTTTAAGTGTTGTAAAGATAAATACTTATAAAGATAAAAGATGTAAAAATTGAATGAGGACTGTGTAGGACCTATACTCAGTTAAGCAGATGAATGCATTTAAAAGTATAACATTATGTAACTATTAAAAAATTCTTCCACATCAAAAGTATCCACTGCCCATGTGAGCAGGGTGATTACTGTGTCTGTCAAATCTGTGTTCAGAAGATGCTCAGTGATAATACCCCCAAGATTCAAATCTGATTCTAATTTAGTGATTTTATTTTACCGCTGAAAACTGTGAACTGGAGGCTCCTCAAGTGACTCCAAGCGTTACATGAATACCTAGTTCCTGTTGTTAGGAATGCAAAGAAGTGACTCTGACTTCAAAACCAACTAAGAAGATATTCATAAAGAATTTTCAAAATCAAGTAGCTATTTGGTTTTGCCAGTCTAGAAGCAAGATAGAACTACTGGAGAAGAGGCATGTCAGGTAACCTCTGCAGGCATGTGATAAAGTACCACAGTTCCCAAGGGCTGAGAAGCAATTCCTCTGACTGTGCACGTCAGGCTGCACACTGCCCTCCCTGGACCCTGCACACTACTTAGGAGCTTGCAGAATTTCATTTCACAGGCCTGTTTTCCAAAATGACACTGGTCTAGCCTTCATATCATACGGGATATGATTACTGTGAAACAGAGCCATGATATAAAAACAGAATGGGTGAGCAGTTGACTGTTTCAGCTGAGTATTTTCAGACAGTTCTCTCTTTAAGTCATAGTTGTTTATTACAAGTCAAATATCTATGACAACTATGAAAGCAGCTTAAATGTTAAATATTGATATATCATTTCCATGTTTCATTTGTAGCAAACTAAAAATATTTCTGACTCAACTGGAGTGTCACTTCTCGAAAACGTTGTATGTCAGCTTAGTATGGTAATGTGGGAAGCTTCCCCCGTATACAAAGAGAAAATAAATCCTTTGTGCCAAATGCATTAAAATTCCAGGTATTTTTCAGGCTTGGTGATACCAACCAAAATTGAGAACTTTTTATTCTGCGTAATAGGCATCCCGTTGTTTTGCTAGACAGAGTCAGAAGAATTTATAGCAATATAAGACATGAATTATGTATTATTTATAGTTTTGTGTAGTGGTGACTTGGTAGATAAAAGTTTTCTATTAGTGCAAATAGGTAACCAGTAGTATTTATTCCATGGGAAGAAAAGCATTAGCTATAAATTCTTAACTGAAAAGACAGTTTTAAATTGTGAATAATGTGAATTAATGGAATTAACAGTATTTGTATTTTAACTTCAAAATAACTTCTAGTTGAAGAAAGAAATTAACAACAAATAAATAATGAATAGCATTAATCCATGCATGTATTCCCAAAACACTAATCCCACAAAACTATCCTGAAAACTAGTGACTTTAGCACTGAACTGTAGATTTTAATTTATCTAAAAGCTCTCATGTTGCTACTTTCCCTGATCTAAAAGGCAGTACATATTTCAGGGGCAATTTTAATTGAATTTTCCAATTCTACCCTCAAGTGAGACTACAAAACATTACATGACTAGTATCTTGGAAACTGATTACAAAAAGTTCAATAGGATAAAATGTTGAAGTACTCAATTTGTCAAAGAACAATCATGATCTTGCAATTCTGATATTCTCCCATTTAGCGTGGGAGGAAAATCCTGTATTCTGTAAACACAAAACAGTAACCTGGTAATGACAGAGAGAAAGATCTTTTTTTGTTTTGTTTTTAATCTCAGTGACCTTTCTCCCACAGAAGAGAAATCGCACAACCTACATTTCAGAAGCATATGCAAAGCTTTATTTCATGACACATAACACTTTTTAAAACTCAATAAAAACTCCCTCTTCTTTTCTGTGCTGCCTTAGTGATGATGCTCAAGCTTCACAGGTGACTGATAATAAACACAGAATCTATTTTGTGCTCTTTTCTAGCTCATCCAAACATTGAGCCACAGATGCAGTTCACAGCATTATCTTCCCATAAAATTGCCATCTAATAAGCTACATCTAAAAAGAAACACATCTCCAATCCAGTTCATTATTTGTCAAAATCCTTCAAAAGTTGAACTTTTTCAATGGTAAAAATCCCTAAAGCCTTTTTTGCTTTTTTGTTAAAGCTTTAGCTGTCTTTAAAAACAAGCATCCAAGTTTACTTACCAAATCCACTCAATCTTTAATGAGTTCCTCCTATTTTTCTCTTACTCCTGCTCTTTTTGTCTTACTCAGGTGTTGAAATTAAGTTCATACCACAGCTTCGACCCTTAGTTTTTAGGTAGGAATACTGCTACTTCTCATTGTGCTTTTGTTGTCTCTGCAGTAACTGTTACTTCCCTAAGTTACACTGCAACATTTGAGACCTGACAAAATAAAACCAGGAATACAAAACATGGACTGAAAAGTTAACTTTCCTGCCCCACTAGGTTCCCTGTCCACTTCATCATATAAACCAAAAATTTAGGCAAGTGTTGGGAACACCCTTTCAATGGGCAAAGTAAAAAAAAGAAAGGGGGAAAAAGCCGAACAGTCACTACTGCAATTTAGACCTGTGAAATAAAATACAGAATGATAAAACACAGACAGACGCAGCTGATTTTCCAAACTTCCTACCGTTAATTGAGAACTGTCTTTCGGATATCATGTTCAATATCTGTTGACTATAATGGCACAGTGAATCCTGATGGTGAATCTGAATCCTCCTTCCTTCAAGTTGAAAACCGAAAAGGAATTTCATGTCTTGTGGAATTCTGATCATTCTAGATGCAGACTATTTCACATTAGAGACCATCAGAGACTTCTTCAGCAGCTTATACGTACCCAAACGATGACAAACTGTAACACAGCTCTTCTCATTGCTTAGTAAATTAAGAATCTGGAAGCTTTTATGGCTAAATCAGCAGTTCAGCTTAAAATTTGAACCTCAAATACAGGACTACCTAAGTAAAAGCCATACAATGGGACACGTGAGGTTTTCAAAATGCCCCCAGCAGGATATCCTTGAAGTATCCTTGAAAGTATCCTCTTCAAGCCTGTTCAGGAATACCGTGCCAGTTTAGTACTTAGTGCTGAGAACTGTGGATACTTGTAATTTAGAGCAGTACAAAGATATCCAAACACTTCAACTCTATGAAACTCTTAGAACTATGAAAAAACCCACCACCTTTAATTTTATACATGCAGTTTCACAACCTAATAACCAAATACTAATTACATTAGCATTTTGCTCACCATATAATATAGCCATGAAAATGATGATTCTGCATATGAACACTTCCTCTAAGAAGTCAAAAATCAACAGAAACACAGGTTTAAAAATTTTCAACTTTGAAATTTATTTAGAACTGAGGGTTAAGCGTGGTAAGTTTCCAATTGTCTGATAATAGCATACCCATTTAACTAGCATGGAAATTGCACTAATTCCCCCTGCCCCCCTCCCCCTTAAAAATCTGGTTCGTTTTAACAGCCAGTGGTTTTGCAAATAGTGCACTCTAGGACACTACTGCAATTCCTGAGTGTTCAAAGCTACTGTATAATACATTAAGCTGAAAGAAAACCAACAAAATTATTATTCAGAGCTAAACCAGCTATTTTACCTTACTGCTGAAGTACAGAATCATAAAATGCAATGTATTTTAACAAAATTAAGGAAATTGTTTTAGAATGCTTCAAAAGGGGAAGAAGAAAAAAAAAGAAAAAAACCCGCTGTTTAAAAAAATTACATCCTTTTTGCCCTAGTTTAAAACGAAATAAATTTTAGCCTCAAGACTTAAAAATGGCCCGTGAACTTAAGACTCACTCAGACTGATATGTAGCTGTGACTAAAATATCCATGTTGGTATTCCTTGACCTTTTAGGGTATTCCTAGTGGCTCTAACAAAAGCAGCATAACAGGGTATCTCTGGTTTATCATTCTAGTGCTCTTGAAAATTAGTTACTAACAGCACTGACCAGAGTGCTTACACGTGGGATTTCACACAACCACCCTACAATGCACTTCAGCTTTACCGTGCAAAGCCAATCTAGTCACAAACATCCCCACATTAAACACATTAAATTGTGCCAAAGTACGTGACGTGAACATATGTCAGCTAATCTATCAACACACTGACAAGTGTCAGCATTGTTTAAGCCCAGAATAAAATTTCATTTGTCAGAACTGACCTCATGGGTAGATTGCACAGTCTATCTAAGTTACTAGTTTTCATCCAGGAAAATCTCTTCCAAGTTGTATTTATGTTTGACAAACAAGAGTAGAGGAGAGTTTCAGCCCTCTAAATTAGCTGTGAGTTAAAACATCAAGAAAGAGGTTCCACCATCAGTTGGTGGGATTTTTCCATGATAGACCACAATCACTTCTTGATCAAAGCTGAAGCAGTGGCAGCTGATGGAAATGCTAATTACATTTTTCTTGCATAATTTCTCATAATGCATTAGTTTTATTCTCATTTACAGATGATTTTAGCAGAAAGGTTCTTCAGGCTGCAGCTGAACAAAAAGCAACTTCTTGTCTCAAGCTGTTTGTTTTCTTTATGGAAACTTGTTTGGAACAAAGAACTGATAGTACAGGCAACTACCAGAAGGAACTACCAAGAGATAATGTGTTCCACTCTAGTATTATGTCAGTGGCTTGCCAATCCTTTTCCCCTAAAATATTTGTAAAAACATTGGAAATACCTATGAAATTTATAAAATGGCTCCTAAAACATCTGCTTAATGTCCTTTCCTTCAAATATAAAAGACCTCCACATTTCAGGGTCTTTTGCTATGTGTACAAGGGAGAGGTTGAGGAAGAGGTAAACGGTAAGACAACTTCTATCTTTTCAATTGCTATGTTACAAAATTTAAATGACTACTACTCTAGAGATTAAATAGAGACTTTACATAAACAATCAGAACAATGGAAATAAACCATAACTGAAGCCATATAAAATCTTTCTCAGGTCAAGTGGCAGTATATTAAGAATAACCATTTATGTTATATAGAAGACAATATACACAGATTTTAACAGTTATTTTCCCCCTTAAAAGTCACTGTCAGTAGGATCACAGTCTTACTGTACAGACAAGTGACTGGAATATTTGAAATTACTAATGGGGTAAATTGAGGTTATAGAAGCAAAATGTTATCAAGTACACCTTTGCACATGTCTATACTATGACTTAAATTAAAAGCTTTAAGCATTCTCCTACATACTCCACTTTCAACCTAAATGGACAGTATACAAAGAGGGCACTTCTAATCTAGTTAGTGTAACTATGCTACAGGACAGCTATCTCACAAAGGAGATTAAGTTCAGATGTTTAGAAACTTTAAAAGTAAGAGAAAGCTAGAAACTCTAAACAGCTACTCGAATGTAACTATAATTACCTTTTAGGGAGTATAGACTAAACTCCAGTATTTGCTACAGTCATTGTATTAAAAGAAAGTTCTACCACACCTAAAGGATAAGGCATAGCCATCTACTAATTGGCATATTTGTTTATTTGTCTCAGTTTGTGAAAAGGTCCTTATTTGTGTAAGCAGCAAAACAAACTCCAACTGAATGATTGCTATATGCAAAAGAACTGAAGGCAATTGCCTCTGCAGTGAACTTTACAGTTCTCAACAGCACACACGCAACATGCTATCTGAAAAAAGTTACTAACTGAACTACATGTATTAAATACTGAAAAAAGTTTTACATTTTTTATTATAATTTATTTTATTTAACAATCTAAGAAGTTTGCAGCCATCAGAAGTTCCAGTGCAATTTCAGGTGCAATTGGGAATTCAGGAATCTCCGTAGAGCTGTTAGTATAGCGGACCTTGTAGGTGAAATACATGCATACTTTGGATAGGACATGGGATGGGATCTCTCTAAAATTGACCTCATTTGTTTCATTTTCTGCAAACTGACCTGTAGAAAGGAAAAAAAAAAAAACCACAAAAGAACACCAAACCAGAAGTCAAAATCTCAATTCACTGCAAAATGAAACAATTTACCATACTAATACAAGGCATTCTAAATAGACCAGCATAACTCCCATATTTCAGGGTTACAGATTCTTCATTATAAAGCAGGATGTGCCACATTCAGAGCCCTCAAGAATATTAAGACACCCAGCATTAAGAAATGTTTATTTTGGCTGCAGCCTATCAATATTATTCTGAACAACTACACCAGAAATTTAGATTTACTTCCAATATAGCTGACAGGTGCTCTAAAACTGTAGTGTGCTTAGCTGTAAGAGGCATCAATCCAAACTTCTAGCTGTCTTATCCAAGGGAAAAAAAAAGGTTTCTAGGTATTTCATATCTGCATATGCACACTTAACAGTAGTCCCTTCTATGACCTAGTAGCTTTGAATTCCTCAGTTTCAGGCAGATTTGACAAGAGGGTTGAAACATCAAAGATGCATTAATTTGATAAGCTGTGCAGACAGCAGAGACAGGGACACTAGTAGTACTGGAGGGAAGTTTACATGCAGCATGAGTTTATCCCTATTGAAGAATTTATTCAGAGCTCAAATCTCAAAACACAAGTACATTTTAAATTAGCTTTCTACAGGGCCTTTGACCATGAAACCTGGATGATACAAAGATTAGGATCCTATGGTTAGTCCCACAGGATTTCTATTATTTTTGTCTCTTTCCCTCACATCTCCAGACTTTCAACTCGTTAAACTGAAAGACAATAAAAAAATACTAACATTAACTCCATGTTTATGGGAGACTAGCAATTTTCAGTTCCCACTGTTTCTGTGGGCATCTCCTCCTAGCTACAAAGCAGAGCTATTTACTAATGTCAGCACAGATTTGTGTAGAAATATCTGCATGCACTGGGGCCAATCTGGCTTGAATTTTAGTACAGGAACAGTTGGAAGCCAAAGAAAAAATGTTAGCATATTAGCCATGTCACAGCATGAACACAAAACACACATCAGTGAAATTATGACCTACTGAACTAGACAGCAAGAGTACTTTTCCTTATGACCCATTTATCTTGTTAGTATTTATACAAAATACTCTTGACTGCTTAGTCCTTTACAGAGTCAGTTTCTAGCCCTCTAAGCAGGCTACTTTGCTTTTTACTCCTTCACACTGAGTAAATTCAGGGCAGGTCTTGTAACTATTCTTCTTCTTAGATGTCTGGGAGGCTGACATGGGCACAAAACACTTACTACATATTTTCAAATGCAACCATTAAAATGACAACAGAACATTGCAATGAGAATTTTAATTGCTCAGTTTTCCCAAGTATTACTAAGTAATTTAAAAATAAATTAAACCAATACATCTCTCCAGTAATCCCCCTCACCAGAATCTAAAAGAGAACATAAGAATGTCCATATTCAGATCCAAGCTCCACGCAGCCTACTGCCCACCACTCAAGTGGCCAAAGACAAACGCCCAGGATGAGGGTACAGAAGAGAGAAAGCACTTGTGTTAACTTCTGTTCTCTCTCCCACCCCTTTGATCTTCAAAAATTAATTCAGACACTTAAACCAGATATAGTCTCATGTATTCAGTAACAAGTGAGGTATTTCCCTCCTGTAAGTTTATCTACCCTCGTCTCAATCTTATGCTTTCATTATTAAGCTCAGGAACTCCTTGCCATAGGATGTTGTGAACACGTGGCCTTAGCCCCAGCAGTCAGCAAAGCACCACACAGCTGCTTGCTCATTTGCCCCTGCTGTGGACAAGGGAAGAGGAAAGGAAGAGTAAAAGCAGGAAAACTTGTGGGTTGAGAGAAGTGAAAGGAAACAAAACAAGTGATGCAAAGGTGATTACCACCTCCCATGGGCAGACTGATGACCAGCCAGTTCCCAAGCAAAAAATGGCTCACTTCCTTTTTTTACACATCTCCCTTTTTTACTTTGGAGCAAGACATTATATGGCATGTAATATCTCCTTCAGTAGTTCAGGTCATGTGTCTGGTTGTGTTCCCTCAATACAAACTGCCCAAAAGTGAAAACAAAGAATATAAAGGTACTAAGTCTTCTGTACCTACCTGGTCCACTCAACATAGCTTTTATTGTTCCTGATGTTAATGCATGCTCTCTTTTTACAATGAACTCATGGCCATCAGAGGATATTAACTTCACATACATAGCATCTGGGCCCTCACACCCACCGTATGTTTTCTCTTCTCCATCTGTAATGGAAAAAAAGATAACAGTTTCAGAACACAATATACTGATTCACATCACTAAAAATGCAAGTTGCAGTCTTTTCTATGGTTACATTTACAGACCAAAGAACCCAGTACAGCCAGAAATCAGACAAACATTTTGCTTATTTGAAGATGACTTTTCTGAAGTAACCAGCAATCTGTTTTAAAGTATTTTTGCAAAACTTGGATTTTTTTTTATTAACATCCCTCCATCATCAAATTCTGACACGATTTCTAAAACCCACATAGGAATAGAATTTTCCTTTAGACATTCTCAAGTGAATTGAACATGCTACTACTTCCTTCCATTAAATCTATAGTCATGTTTATCATACTAATACTTGCTAAAAGTTAACTGAATACATATCTGATACTGAAAAATACGGACAGGGAGGAAAAAGGTGCTTTCTGAAGCATTGGTAAGAATAAAAGCAGTCCATATCCCTGCACTGAAGAAATTACATGAAATAAGATTCATCCTCCCTTACTGCCCAACCACACCCAGAACCACACAGCATCAGTACATAGGCATGTTGTGGCCTTTGACAGAAAGCATGGAAAGTGTCAAAGCACTAAACCCAGGGAGATTTGAAAATTCTTCCCACAGCAGTTTGACTGTGCTTTATCTGTTTCCCTTCTCTCTTCTGTTTCACTAAATACCTGCTCTCTGCTGTTTCTCCTGAAGCCTTTATCTCCCTTCCCTTTTTGTTCCTTCATTTATTTTATCCTAATAGTTCTACTTCTAAGTTGAACTACTGTTGTCAGTATAGCAAAAAAAAAACATTCCCCCAAACAAGTTGCTTTGTGAATTTGAAGTTAAAATTGAATTATTATATAGTTATTGCCACTGCCAAGCATGCTATAATACATTCAGAAAAAGTATAGATAAAACCAGAATCTGTCCAATCCTGTTTCATTAACCAGTCATTTGTTGAGGCAGAAACAACAGTTTCAGAAATGTAGTCATATCACACACATTGTAATTTATCAGAAATCAATCCGTGTTACAATCTCTGAGCCAGAATTCAACAGGCTGACCTTAGTCAACAAAAAAGCAAAGAATTATTTTTAAAACTACCCAGTGAAATTTTCCTGTCCACTATATAAAAGCCTAAAGACATTCCTATTTTAGCATGTACATTTTCAGGACTTTGCATGCCAAGCAAGTTAAATTTTTTGTTAGGATAGATACACTCTGAACAAGTCTTCCAATAAATGAACAGTCACTTGAGAAAATTCTGCTACAAAACATTTGTAGGAAGTTCCACCAACTTTTGAGGCTACAAGAAAAAGTGGCAAGATCAACATTTAAAGTCTTAGAGAAAATCCTTCAAATCATAGGAAAACAAGAAACATGCTAAGATTGTGAACTTACCCATTTTCTTCTTATAAAAAAAGTTTCTTTTCAACTGCAGATTCTGCAATAGGAGCGTCTGAAAAAACACAAGTATTTTGAGTCAGCAGCACCATTTTTAAAGTCCCCTTTACTTATTAGTCTTTATGTTACCATAAACACTCTTCCAAAAAGAATATGATGATACACAACATGCAGTGTTGATGAGCAGTATGTTTTGGAAACAGGAAACCGATGACGTTCATCAATGGGAAATGCAAACCCTCCACCTTGGCACCTCCAGTACTGTCGGGAGGCCGACCTGCTGGAAAGCAGCTTTGCATAAATAGACCTGGGGGTGCTGGTGGACAAGCTGAACATGAGCCAGCAGTGTGCCCTTGCAGAAAAGAAGGCCAACAGCACCCAGGACTTTATTTAAGAGCATTGCCAGAAGGTTGAGGCAGATGATCCTGCCCCTCCACTCAGCACTACTGGGACACATCTGGATGCTGGGTTCAGTCGGACAGACTGAACTGAGTCCTGAAAAGGGTCACAAAGATGACCAAGGGATTGAAGCACTTGTCACACAAGGACAGGCTGAGAGAACTGGGGTTGTTTAGGCTGGAGAAGAGAAGGCTCAGGGATCAGCCTAATGAGTATGCACTAAATACCTGGCCTTCAACCTGTTCTTCACAGAAGATTGACTGTTCCCAGTACTACCACCAATATCACCTAGATAATCTACTTCATACATATAATGTAGGTATTCACATGGTAAGTTAAAGAGGAGCTTCCATAGCTTATATACTGATATCCAGCTTGCTGCATGTGCCTTTCTTCATGGGAAGGAAATAAAAGAGTTAGAGAAATGGATGCACTGATGCGCCAAACAGATTTGGTATGTTCAGATAAAACTTTTATTTCTTTACCCCAAACTGCATCTCTGCTGTGGAAAAGAAAAGTCTGGAAGAGAAATTCTACCCACCCACCTGCTGTCCTAAAATTCCTTTCATATCAACAGCCACTGCAAACATTAATCCAGTACAAATCAATGATACTGCTGTGTGCCCACAGATTCAGGAAAATAGCACCAGTGATTCTGGGTGGTCTCCCAGATGATATTCAGGGGTGAGGGCAGTAAAGAGATCAGAATAGAGTCCACATCCCGCACTGGCTCCCTCCTATGTTTCTGGTAAAAGTTTAGCAAAAAAAATGTAAGCAAGCTGAGGAAGCCGCAAGATTTAGAAGAAGTACTACAGACACCTCTTTGCTATTGCCGATTGCTTCACTTCTGCATAGCACTTTGATGATAGTTTATTCCATCTCTCTGTTTTTGCAGCTACAAGTATAAAATAGTCCAAATGTTTCCTCAAGCTTTCATAAGAAGGCACTTTGTTATGCACATCTGATGAAACTACACATAGAGAACCAGCAGTTTTCAGTTGTCTGAAGAGAAATGAGCAAAGATAATCCTCCACTTACATTGCTGCTTTCCTTGAAAATTATCCTGACTTTACAGAATTATCTTTAAAAAATATTTTCCTTACCACTGGTATAAGGAACATCTTAACCTGTACTCTTGCAGGTGAAAAGTTCCTGAATATAAGGCACATTGAAGACAGTTCTTTGAGAGGTGTGTATGCTATAATAGAGATTCCCTAACATGGAATGTCCAAAGCCTTCATCATTTTCAGTAATTCCAGAAAATCATCTAAGGAAATTACATTCAGGTGCTGGGACAGGGCCGAAAACTGATGGGATCTTTCACGCTATTTCAACAATTTTTGCAAATGGAAATCAATCATCTTATTGGAGAGTATCTGTTACTCAGGAACTGAAGAAATAACTCACATTATTATTCCTACTTTGCAGAAGAGGATCACTTGTACTACCTCTTTTTCTAGCCACAAAACCATTTGCAACACTCCAAAAGAATAGTGAAACTACCTATGATTTATAAATAATAACACCTGAAAAAAAAAAACCAAAACAACACCGAAGTGATACACTCTTTGGAAGTGTTAGTGATGATAAAATGTGCCTTGGTTTGCAATACAAATAATGCCACTAAACACAGGAAAAAAGACTAGTTAGTGGAAATGCAAACATATTAAGACCTTGCAAGGTAAAAGCATAACTTGAGGAAGCTAATAGATTGAAAAATTGAAAATGGAGAACTGAAAAGAAGTCCACACAAAAAAAATTAGCTGTCACAAAAACACAAAATGAGCATTTTAATAAATCAAATGTGCCATCTTATGATTAGAGAGGAAAAAAATACAGTAAGAACAATTTTTAACAAAGAAGAAAAGAATTATCAGGCTCAATGGTCTGAATTCAATTGTACTAAAGAGTAAAATAGGATAAAAATGCAGTAAGCCTTAGTAGTTTTAGGGCAGCTGAACTAATCTAATATCTAAAAAATTAAACAGCCATTTTCCTTGGAAGAAAGGAAACTCAAGCAAGATGCAACCTGGGCTCAGTGTATCATCTGGGGTTAAATAAATATGATGAGAGGTAACCTTAAAATGAGAAAGAACCTTTCTACAAGACTACAAGAATACAGTATGGTGTTGCAAACATAGAGCAACTGGACTAGAAAAGAACTACTAGGTCCTCCAAAAAATATGTTGAATTTTTTTTTAAACAATGCTGCTAGAAAAGAATAGGTAGATTTGGATGAGACAAAAGTGGAAAGCATTGCAACAGAAGGAGAACAAAGTGTGACACAGAGAAGTGACCAGTCTTGAAAAACAGCATACTAGAAGCCACATGAAATTAAGTCATGAAATGCAAGATTCCTGCATGGAGGGACCAATACAATCTTCTTTCATGTAGTCAGGGCTTGTTATTTGGGGGTATAGTCATTCTGTGGACAACTATAAAATGATGCAGCTCTGTGGGAGCAAAAGGAAAAAAAAAAACGGTGAGGGACAAAGAGGCAAATGCACATTGAGGATTCCTTTGCAACAGAGATAGGGAATATGAACAATGTTGCACATGAGCAACAGCTTCTCTGAAATACCACACACAATTCTGAATTCCTGTTTTCAAGAAAAAGGAGTTTTAAATACAGTTGTCTGAACTACAGAGAGGACTTACTGATATGACCAAAGAGCCTGTTTATAAAAGAAAAATTAATCTTCCTTATTCAGCTTAGCAAAACTGAAATAAAGATAAATATAAAAATTCATTAAAAGGAGAAATATCAGCAGGAAAACTACGCTAACATATACCTCAGTTTAAGTTCAACAAATGAACATAACCAAACAAAAATTTATAGTACTATTCCAGAATCCAAATTTGATTCTGAATACTGAAAACCCCTAAGAGTCTGTTGGCAAAAGTAAAAGATGCAGAAAAGCAACCTGCTTTTAAGAAAAATACATTATATGTTCCAATATATGATGCATTTGACATGTTAGCAGAGGACACACTGAGTTTCACTCAGTTTCCATTCTGATGTAATAACGGGCCATTAAAAAAAAAAATCATGAATAGTATTAGCAGCATAGATTTATTCCTGACAAAAGAGCCAACAGCAGAGAGCCCAGAAAAATCACAGTCAATGCAACAAATGAGGAGAAAAGAAAAACAAGAAACTCAGGAACCCTGAAAAACCTAGAAAAACAGTAATGAATGGTTCCTTTTCTGGATCAAGAAATGTTCAGTCTGTCATGACATTGTATGAAGATCAGAACATTTTCAAAGCCAGAAAGAAATGCACACAGAAAATAAATCAAAAGGATATAGAATACCTCCCACAAATTCTCCCTTGTGCATATAGGGAGCATAAAAGGAATATGGAGGGAAATTTTCTGCACTTTTTTTTAAATTGACAATGGCATGGACTTAGGTTTTAGTAATAGGTCAAGGAGGGTCAAGGGATCTTGTATGTTCTCTTCCAAGAAATTATTTTCTCTCAGTGTATTTCCTGTGTAATGTTTATTACAATATTTTCCTTCCATATAAGGAAAGCAGCATAAATTAGGTATTACTGTTTCCCTGCTTTGCCTCCTTAAAAAAAGGGAAAAAAGAAAAAAGCAAAAACTGCATTTATTAAGAGAAAGTTTACATAAAAGGGGTATGCCACTTTTTAATCAGAGGGAGAGTACAATACAACTAAACCCAGCGTATTTGGCACAGAAACTTTCCAACCAGTCTAAAAAGGACTTCCTGCTGCAGAAAACATAAAATTGTCATTAGATATTCGAGAACTGAAAATTGCCACCAGCTGCCAGAATATTTACATGTATAAGGTACAATACAGTGAAGTATCATAAACCTCTAAACCATGGCAATTAAGCCACACAAGGCAAGTGTTCTTATTTCCCTAGTTTAACATCTTCTCACACCTCTAAGAAGAAATAGGATGGTGTAGTGAGTTTAGCCTGATGTCTTTCCTGCTTCTCTTGACCATCAAATGCAAGAACAAAACTGAAGCATGTCCACAACCATCCCAGCCCACTCCCAAAGCTGCTCTCTCAAATTTGCCAGAATTTCCAGAATATATTTTCTTTGTATGCCTTGTATGTCACTGAGTGGAACAGACTTGAAGGATATACGCTAACGTAGCTGAACACACATGACCACTGCACAGCTTCCAGAACCCCACTGCTCTGTTCTCATCAGCACAAGAAAACTGAATCTGTGCAAACATCTCCGACATTCAGATTCTTTGATCCCACAGGAAAACCCTTTAAAAACTCAGATTCTGGTTTAAGGAAATCCAAATGGCTTCCAACTTATTAGCTGCACGACACACATACGACTTTTGTATGCTTCAGCTGCTGACATTTGTATTCCACACTATCCATTTCTGGACAACATGTGGCAAATAATACAAATGCCTTCACCAATTCCTAGGTTTGTTTAAAAGGCAAATGTGACACTTTATTGGTGTCATTTATATATCAGAAAGAGTTCCTCAATTATCAAAGGCTGCTGTGCATTACAACTGCAGTCTCCTACTATTCAATCTGAAATTCTACCTTATGCTGTATAATAACTTGTTTAAAAACACCGCTCTTCAATTTAGCATTCCTTGCTCAGTATGCATCAAAAAATAATTAACATAAGTAGGGATCAAAGCATATTTAGAAAAAACACGAGGAGAAACTGGTACAGCATGATTTCCAGATCAGCTGATTCATTACTCCAATACTCTCGGGCTCTAAAATTCGAATTTTCTGGGACACACTGGAATGTGTGTGTCTTAGCTACACATGAATGCTAGCTGAGATAAACACGAGATGGGGTAGGATAGCACTTACGGAGTACCTAAGATCTCGGTTAAGATTTCTTTTCCTATCTAAGGAAATGTTCCTCTTCAGTAATTTCCCAGAAAGCTTCAAGGCAAAAAACCCCAACAACATGGGCAGGGGAGTGTTACTGTTTTCTTCCAAACATACAATAAAAGCCCTGTACTGTACAGCTCTTGCCATCAGGGGAAAAAAGGCTGCTGGCATACTGCAAAACTTTATAGAGCATGGATTTCTGCCCTCCTGTTATAGGCATTGACCAAAACCTACTGTTACAGAAACTATTCCACAATGAAGATAACAAAATCCTAAACGAAATCCTAGGTGCTAAGAGGCTTGTCAAAATACATCAAAATTCCTTAAATTAATCTGACAAACCCCATACTTTCACGACATAACTTAAGGATTTCTTGTAACACACAAGAGAATTGTAAAAACACAGTAAAACACCTGAAGCTGAGTATCCTTGAGCGAGATACTAATTTATTTCACTACAACAATATTAAAACAATTAACAATATTAAAAGTCTTCACATTAAGACTATATGAAACTATGTAAATCTGTTCATCACCCACTCCAGTATCGGAAAAAAAAGAAAAAAAAGAAATCTCAAATGGCTTTTCTTTGACACAGCAAGGAAAAAAAATTAAACCCTGAAGTGCTAAAAGTTTTTTTAAATTATCTTAGAGCTCCTGGTGGAAATGTTAGCAAAAATTTTACTGACATAAACATTTTATTGATATAACTTAAGCTCACTAAAAACCTGATCTCAAGGCATAAGGTGTGTGCCACATGTGCAAAGATGTGGCCAATGTACTACAGGAAAACTAATGAACACTTATTCCCCTTCCAATTAACTCTTCAGTTAATAAAATATTATTTCTTCCCCAAGAACTATTTCTGTCCTTATTGTAGCAAAAGGAGAAAACTTGGAGCATGTAGGGGATTATTCAGAAATAAGTGCACAAAGTGGCCCTTATCCTAAAGGCCTCTCGCCTGCCTGTTTATCTATGTTTTTCTGGTTTGTTTCCAAAAGCCATCAAAGCCAAGTAAACAAATGGCCTGTGACTATCTAGGTCTCCTCAGAACACAAAGCTTAACTTACAATCTACAGTATCAAACATATTTAGAAATATTTAATAAAAGTTAACTGGTGGAAGACCAAATTGGCTGTCAAAGCTAGCTGCTAGCAGCACCACCACCTTTTCACACATAAATGTGAATCCCTCGATAACCCACCAATGCTCAGGTTCCCTTGTATTAAAGCAGAACCGCGCTCTGAGGAACACACCGCACTCAGAGGCTCATTTCTGTTGCTACATGTAAGAGTATCACCTTTTGCTTTGCTTTGCTTACATTCGCCGACCATTACAGCCAAATCCCTTTAACCAACACGTCTCACCTTGGCAAAACAACCCCTGGGGGCGCATTCTAAATTCTTTCGGCCTTAACTTTTTCCCTCACTCTACGGCCTGGCATAGGAAAAGGGCGAACGTCACTTATGGTAGGAGTTTGGGAGCGATAATCAAACCCAACGCTGCTCCAGAGAGCCCCTTTTGCGGCGGCGCCGAGATTCCAAGGAGAATGTTTTGGGGGAGGAACGCGCCTTTCCGCCACCACCCTCGGCGGGAGAACCCCGGCCTGGCATCGCGCCCTGCGCACCTCGACCGCCCCCGGCGCCGCTCCGGCCCCTCCGCCCGGCCCCCGTTCAGCGCCCCCC
>VYZT01011845.1:0-25279 GCA_013400735.1 Pomatostomus ruficeps
GCCTTTCTTTCCCCACGCCTTCATAATTAACCTCATGTTCTAAAACCCAAACATAGAGATCTCCATTTGTCCTGACCATCCACCGACCAGATCCTACGGACACCACGAATTCCACACTAGTTTGTCCTTAAAACATTTTCTCCCAGTTCCTTATCTCAACTCATAAACCTTTAGGTTAATTCCCTAAGTTTTTTTCCCCCCTCTCCATCCCTCCTCTGCCCAGCTGTGGCAGGGGAGGGAACAGGTGAGCAGCTACCATGGGTGCCTAGCACTTAGCCAGGGTCAAACCACAACACAGAGGAATGGAGAAAAATGTATTTGCAATATTAATAGTGGCATACTACTTTGTTGCCTTGGACTCTAGCTTATACTGGAGCTTTAACATGTTTGGCACTGCAGTGCTCAACAGTGGAGTTACTTCATCAAAGCATGAAAGTCTACTGTTAATTTTTATTTTTTTTTTTTAGATTTGCGCACAGGCTAAATAGGACTGTTGAAGGGTGAGTGGGTTTTGCTGCCTACTTTTTGGTTCTTTAGTTTACGGATCATCTTGTGAATGGGGATCACAGCATCCTGATTTGTTCAATACTGCTGATGGTGCACTGTCGAGGTGGCAATTGGTACTCGCTACTTTTCTTTTTTTAGAAGGTTTATTGTAGACGGGTTCTCTGATAGTCTAGGTAGGGTGCTTAATTGCTTACTGTTTTTAGTTTTTACAATAGCTATCTTAAATGCTTATTTGAGTCTTTTTGGGTTTTTAAAATATTTGTTTTGGAGGAAGTCTATGCTTAGAATGCACGGGGCTTTTGGGCTAGTTACAATGGGATGTTTTTTCTATTCATTTTTAGTTAAGCTTACATCAGCTTCTACTAAGGTTAAATCTTGTGATTCTTTTGTCACGCTCATGATAGAAACAGGTTTTGCTTTTACATGTTTCGATGGGATTAATGTACACTGCGCACTAGTGTTGATTAAGGCTTTATATTTTTGTGGTTCTGATGTGCTAGGCTAACGAATTTACACAGTCTAAAAAACACAGGTTTTTTAGCCTTTTTTTTTTGCTAGAGGCAGGGCTTCTTTAATTTTGATTATTATTCTTTACTTGGGTATACATTTTAGAGGTTTTTTCAAGGGGATCGGACATGTTATTATCATACTTGGCATTTTGGCTACGGGAAACTGAAGCTGCTTCTTTTTTGGTGGAACTTTTACTTTGAGTCTTGTTTTTTTTTAGTTCACGCATTTGTTGCGCTAGAGTAATGGTGGGTTGTTTATGCTATTTTTTCATGTTTTTTTCACAATTATTCAGGAAGAACCAGAGGTCATCCCATGTACTTTTTTTTCTTTATTTAGGGGACGTTTGCGTTTGGTAACAGAACTTTCTGTTCTGTTCTGTACTGTTGAGATTTGGAGATTTTTTTTTTTTTTTTGCATACACGTTTTAAAAGTTGAGTTTTNTTTTTTTTTTTGCATACAGGATTTCAAAGTTGAGATTATTTTTGCACATAGTGGGCTTTGCAGTTGCATCATATTTGTATATGCTTGGAGCTTCTTCGCTATATTAAACACAGTGTTATTCTTGTTCTTTCACTTTATTATGGTTAAAGCAGAAGTGTGATTTTTGGTTTAAGTCGTATGAGTTTTTGCTACATTACTGGTGTACATATTACTGCATTTGGATTTTTATTTGGTGCTGGATTTGTTGTATCATTTGAGAAGACAATTTTTATTTCATTTTTCTCAAACGTTGAACTTTTTGTTTGATGGTTTTTCAGGGGGTTTGCTGGAGATAGAGATCGTTTGCACACAAGTATTTTTTTACTACACTTGACAAGGCTTGTACTTAGAGACTGTGGGGGTTAGAACTTTTTAGCATTTTTTGGTCAATAACTGATCATGTGACAGGGATTTCAAATATTTTGTTTTAGAACTGTCTAGAACTGTAGCCTCACCAGCATTATTTTAAAGACTGAGTAACTAACTAGTTATAGACTTGTTGGGTTGTTGAACGTAAGTTTTTTTTAGATTACAAAGATTTTTTACGGACAAGGACTTGGTGATGAGTTTGGATTTTGAGCTGGTTTTTGACTTTGAGGGTCTTTTTTTTTGCACTATCATTATTTACAGGGTGATTAGTTTTGGTTTTGTGGTTTTTTTCATGATAGGAGCAACTGCTACTGGCTTAGGTTCATTGTTTGATTTAACGGCAGCTTGAGTGACTGGGGTGTTTGTTGACTTATCTTTGTGCTTTCTTGCTTTTATCTGCTGCCCTATAGTATTTACTATGGTGCGTAAATATACAAGCATATAAGCATATGCCAAGGCTTAGCAATGAGTTTTTTATTTTTAGAGTCGTTATTGTACTTCTCTTTTAGATATTTTTTTACTTTAGTTGGGTTTTGAATTTGTTCACAAGGGAAATCTCAGGTTACTGGGTTGGAGAATTCCTTTAGGGTTTGGCCCACATCCTTCCACTCCCTGCACCACTCAGAATTTTTTATGATTGGATTTGTTACCTTCTCATTTTCTTTGGGCATATTTGCTTTAATTTTAGACAAGCTGCAAGCTATATTAGCCTTGATTTTAGACAAGTTGCAAACTATATCAGCTTTGTTTTTAGACAAGCTGCAAATATTATAAAGGATTATACAGAGAAAGATGGTCTCTTTAACATTCAGGGGAAACTGAACATTCTTAAAAAGTGACATACTAGATTTAAAGGAGAAGGAGATGAAATGCTGGGAAACATTATCTTTTGCTTCTCCCACAGCAAACTGGGTGAAATTACTAATAAACCTCTGAAACAGACTACTGCAACTAGGATGCAGGGTAGAACAATGAAACAACAGATTATACACATTTTGAACAAATTTTGTTAACTCTATATAAATTAACATCACCTCTCCTAACAAAATAGCAGTATGGTTTCGTGCCCTTCTTCTGTAAAAGTTAAGTATGAGGGACAAAATTGGAGCTATCCATGGGTAAGAAAACATACTTAGGGACCAGAATTATATTATTACCTCAAACAAGCCTAGCGATCAGAGAGACATCAGTGCCTCAAGGCAGAGAGCCATTAAAAATGCAAGCTACATGGTGAAAATGCAAGTAGTACAGTTTCTTTTTCACTTTCTCTAGCCCCACATTTGGCGCCAAAATTATTTGTCTCAGTTTGAGACAAATTTTGGGAGAAGACTCCGNCTGTTTCTCTCGGAGATGGTGTGATTTTTTCAGATAGGAAAAAAAAAAAGCCAAACAGTGTAAAAAAAAAAAAGAAAAAAAAAAAACCAAAAGAAAACTGCGATCCTAGCGGGAAGAGGTAAGAAAAACTTATGTCTTAACTCACAGCTGGACAGACTACTGGAAGAAAAAAAAACCAAAAAAACTTGCACTTTATTTCAAAGAGATAAAAACAAACCATGCCAGGTTTCTCCCTGCTAGCTCAAGGTTACAGGACTCATTCCTGGGCTTAAGCAGACGATAGGAAAAAAAAAAATACAGAGCATAAAAATCACCCTAGGACACAAAGATTTTTTGAAAGCAAGAAAAGAATATTTTAAAAAAAACCATTGTCACTCCCCATGTTGAGATAAATGGGGTTGCTACAGGATTCAAACAATCTTGGCTTCTGCTCTGCCATTTGTCTAAAAGCTGTAAGTAAAAGGTTTAGAAACAGAAAGAATTTGTGGAGGTTTGAAAAGGAAAAAAACCCTCTAAACTAAACAAAACATAAAACAGGTATTCATCCATCACATGTAGTTAGTTCTGTTCCAAGTACTTAAGACTACAAGAAGGCTCTGAAAATATTATCGCTCTAAAATAAACATGTACTTATTGTTGTTCAAAATACTGTACAGTGCCATAAAATTGAACAAACACTTTTCCAAGGAAGTTAATGTCATGCCATCCTGAAAAGTATTAAAATAATCACAAGTCAAAGGCTGTCTCTCTTGGAACTTTAGGGGTTTTAGCCCTCTAATTTTTTGACATTGCAAGGGTTCTCACAACAGTCAGGGTAAAGTTCAAGAAAGAAATTATTGCAACTGTGTTTTTTCCATTTATTAATATCATTGTCAGTTTTCTAGCAATTATTGTTTATAAGTTAATTATATAGCACTGTGGTTTTTTTAGCTATCTTTGCTATAATTATGGTGTGATGTTATTAAAAACCGAAAGTTTATACCAGGGTGCAAAATATAACTTGTGTGTCACAGCTTTTAATTTTTAACACAAAAGAAATTATTTATGAGCCATCCAACTTAGGATGGACAGAATTTTAGCTGACATTTTCCAACCAATATACTGACAATGCAGACTACTTCAATGAGCAGTATTAACTGGCACGTATTTTTGGAGGCTATTTAAGAATTTACTACCATGCATTTAATCTCATATATGGGGTTGATAAAAAGCAGACATACAAACAAATAAAAAAAAAAAAAAAAGAAAAAAAACAAAACCCAAACCAACAAAAGTTCAAACCACAGAAATAAAATCCCAAAATAATGAAAACTGGTAGGAAATTGGAATGTGAGATTTGAATTAATGAGATATGAAATAAGAAAACAGGTCCATTTAATGTTATGTTCAAAGTCATAGGAATCAAAACAGTTTAGATTAGGAAAGCAACTGAATCAGATCCATTAAGAAATAAACAGGCATACCACAGACTTACTGGTGTACAACGAGATGTTTATAGGAGCACATAAAAGTATCAAGCAGCCTTTACTAACTCAGCCTCCCATTCATGGACAGAAAAATCAAGGTGAAGGAAAACAAACCAAAGCATTTTTTCAAGTACCAGCTTTAGAAAAACCATTGCTGTGAGCTGAGTGATCTAGAGAGATAAAGAAAACTTATTTCCCAAGAACAAACCAGTTGGAAAAGTCCTCACAAGACACTGGGCAGTAAGTAAAGTGATATTTCAAGAACAACAATCTCCTTTTCCTGTAGGGTAGGAAACTGCATTAACCCACATGTCTAAAATTTTCAAGAATTTTTATTGTGGCCCACCCACACTATCTCCTCCTTATACATGTAGAGCACCCAATAAATTGTTATATGGCAAATAGAAGTACCCTCTAAGTCAAGCTGTGAATAAGTCAAGCACATGACAGAAGAATCAGCATGTTTTGTTTTAAACACAAGCTGTCCTCTCTAAATACAGAGTCGGCCGCACAATTGTAGGTCATAGTCTGGCCTTGTTTAAAGATTAATAGTGCCACCAAGAAGCTCACATTTCTAACTTTCTTTACCTCACAAATACTTGAGGCTATACCACAGTTTAATGTGGGGAAACATTCCAGGTGAAGCTTGTCCCTTTGTTTTCCTCAAGACACATTTTGACTTAGCAAACTTCAACACTGTGGTTCATGGCCACATGCAGCCAGTAACACCCCTCTGACCTGCCTATGACCCCAGCATTTCAGAATGATGGCCATAAAAGCACAGAATGCTGCCTGAAGCACAGCTCTGGATTCACATTCAATTCTCCCTTTTCACACCCTGGTGGCAACAGCTGTGTGCTAGAAGCCACTACAACACTAAATTATATGTAACTAGTTCAATTTTTTGTGTGTGAAAACAGGACACAAAAATTAGGGCAGGGCTTTTAACAGCTATACTTTTTCATGAAATGCAATAATCCAACTACTGTTTGCTAATTCAAGAGATCATAAACATTATAATTATGTATGTCTGTAGAAATAATTATAACTCTCAACTTTTAATTCTGCTCAGCAGGTATACTGTCTCAAAAGCAATTAAATAAAATTAAAAAAGAAATTAAGGTAACTAGTCAGTCACAAGTAATATTCCCTGGCACAATGTAAACAACCTGTAGCCCTTCATCACCTGATAAACACATGACTTCATATGTCTTTTCCATTTCTTTTATTTCCATTACATTAATGTACAATTCTTTTTAAAACATTGTAAAAGCCACACAGAGTACCTTTGTACATATTAACAGTTTGAAATGTGCTCAATGACACATTTTGCTACATTTATATGCCTATTTTTAAAACTTTTCAATTACTGATTTCACATCAGTAATTTTTCTTTCATAATCTATTCAATGTACCAAATAAGACCTAGTAGTTAATGTAAAAAGTACAGCTGCATGAAGCATGAGTTCACATTGCTGACTACAGCTTTATATAGTCTTCAAAAGGTGTTAGAATTTTATTAGCAACAATGTTTATAAAAAAGAGAACATTCTCAGAAGTGTGTAAGGATTACCAAGAAACAGGGATAATCAGAAGATCAAATGCCACATGAGTAAGGGTACACTGCAGCTGCTGTCATCTCCACGCTGCTGCTCTGGGCCACAGTACCAAGAGGTAGAACACACCTACCTGGGTTCACATGTGAAGGTCACCCACCCAGAAATATAGGCTGTCGAGGGTGCCAGGGTTAGCCAAAGGGAGAGACACACACAAGAATGTTCTTCTCAGTTTCTCTGTTGCCCCTAAACACCTAATTTGACCTAGAAGCTTGCATTCAACAGACACACCAATGGGATTCCCATTTTAGAAGTTTAAGATTAAGTGAGAACTAGATAAAATCAGAAATATCCTACAAAAGTAAAAGCAAATCCACTATTGTGAATATTAGGAAGTAATTCTAAGATACTCAAAGATATTTTTTTCTTCTTTTAAGGGACCTTTTGACTCTTTCATTCCTTTCCTGATTTGTAAGTTATTCCCTGCCCCACCCTCTCATCCTTATTGATGGAGGAAAAAGAAATGACATTTTCTTCTTCCCTCCTGTCCTGCTATCCCTTTTTTCTGCTAGCATCTATGCATAATGGTACATCATTGCTTTTAGACAGAATTCCCAAGATATTTTATTAGGTATATCTCTGCCAAAACTGGTGATGTATTTAGACCAAAACATTTCACGTCCTGCAACATCACTGCAGAATTCTTATTCCAATATTGACAAAGGTTACAAATAACGGTCAAGTCTGTTATTATATTAGCACAACTGTCAAGACTCTTTCTTTAAAAGTATTTTTGCTTTGAAAGAAAATGCTTTCATGTTTGTTAAAACAAACTCACTAAGATGAGTCAAATTTAAGTACCTAAGTACACAAAACAATCCCCTGTAAGTACCCTTAACAATGCAGTCTCGTCAGTAGATTTTTTCTGGAATTATCCTCAGAGATTTATTGGTTCCCACACACAGCTATTGTTTAAAAAAATCTTCAAAGGGCCTGTTTACTAAAACAACTCCCAATTTTGTTTTCAGTTGCACTCAAATTGCCTGCAGTATGGGGCAACCATGCTAAGCCAAAGAAGGCCTTTATCAGCTGCAGTTTGCAGTACTGTAAACAAATTGATATAAAGCACCAGAAGGTTTACACCGTGCTGTCAGCATTTCTTCCTCTGACCACACAACTCTGAATATGGAACTAAAACTCACAATATATTAAAAAGCAACAGTATCCCATAGCAACAATATAAAGGTTAACATACATTATCAGTCTGTCTTAACGAGTTTTAAACCATGCTTTCTCACACTAATTATGGAGCTGAGCAACTTCCATGAATAGGCAGAGCATCCACTAGTGATCTCAGATGGAGTCTGAAGTTCCTCTGATCCTAAGTGTGTTTAAATGAAAAAGTTTTGTTGCAGACTCCTATGAGGTCAGGATTTCATCTCTTCACTTCTTTCTCTCATATTGAAGTCTACATCATGGCCACCCTTGAAGGTGTTAATTTGGTTTCAAGAATAAATTATTTTTATTTAAATACTTTATTCCCGAAGTACATTCAGAAGTTGCTATAATCTCAGTTTGGGAAAAGCTCAAATTCCAAAATAATCTCCACTTTCAACATGTTTCTTACTCATGACTTTTTCTGCAGAATGCTATGGGAAGGAACAGAGAGGAGTGATAAATACAGGAGAGTTCATGTACTCAGAGGGGTACCATTCATTATTCTTTAGAAGGCACTCTGGGAGAACAATGAAGATGAGACACATGTAACAATAAAGATGAGGCACATTTATCAGTTAAAAAACAAGAGTCTGTATCTGTTAAGGTCCCCCAAGAATGTATGAGGGTCCATAATATCCTGTAACTGGTGTCAGGTATACTGGTTATGACAGCGAAGTATTCAAGAATTGCATTTATAAAGAAATCTATCATGATGGGCATAACAGTAAACCTGTCTTAGTGTAAAAATGCATCCAATTTCTTTTTGATATGTTCAAAAGCATCTTTCCCCATATAGTCCATGCGCCCTTCCTCCCATTTTCTCCGTTCATCTTCTGGAATTGGTTTTGCTGGTTTGAAGCAAATAGACAGCTCTGAAACAGAATGTGCAACCTCATTCTGTGGGAGGAAGAAAAACAGTGAGAAAACAGTCATTTGGTTGTTCTCATTACTACATTGTGAATTTAAAGCTTAAATGACAAACTTCTGCACTGTACATTTCCAGTTAAAACAATAAAATAAAAAATATTCAAACATTCATTCCTGTTTTGATAATGTGACCTCATTTTCCCATGTTTTTACTACTTTTCATGGCATCTTTGAATGTACCGAACATTTATATTACCTATCTTATCTCAGATCTTGGCATACTGAGCAACAACACAATGAAAATATTACAAATACAGCCTGGTTAGAGTAGAATATCTGCTACAATAAAGCATTTATAATTTATCTGTTCAAATCTTGTCTCCAAGGGGCTTTCATGTGAACATACATTTCTAGAATTTTTGGTAATTTACTCTAGTGAGATCAGTATTATTTAGCAGATGCCAGACAGATTGTTCATTAAATTAATTCAAAAGATGGACACTATTCATCATACCAACAGCTAGTTCATTTTGGATGACAGTCTGAAAACGTAAATGCTGGTTCAAACTCAAGTCATCCTGGGTGTCCAAAGGCAAGACACATTATTAGTGATAATTTCTACCACATAAAAGAAAAACTGTGTCCACAGTTGACCAATGCCAGCAAAAAGGGAGCATCCCAACAACTGTTACCTGTAATTAAGATGAAATATAACAAGGACTAATCAAGGCAGCCACTGAAAACCTGTTTTCAGTACTACTTGAAGAGTCTCTTAGGAAAACGATTCATGTTATAAACAAAATTGAAATCAACTAACATGGCTTTCTAGTGAAGCCCTCACAAACTCAAGGTAAAAGCATTTCAGAATAGAACTTAATGGGCAGGAATCAATGTCTTAAACTGCCTAAATGCCCTGGAACAGCCATTACATCTGCCAGTTTAGGACAGATAAGGCACAGGACTTGTGCAAAACAAGGTAAGGTATTTCAAACAGCCAACATGACACTAAATGCCTGGGTAACTGCTTCCTTCCATATGTATCATCCCTACCTGTGTCCCACTCTGTACATGACTAAACCTGGTGGAATACTCTGAGGAGCGTGCTTGCTTCCTTTATATACAGACATGTAACAGTATTTGGCATTTAATTTTCGTCCTGCAGTAATGTGTGAAGATTCCTCTTTATTACTGGCAAGTTTTATCAACAGCTTTGGAAGCCATTACCAAGATGACTGGAATCATCATGTTTTTAGAAATTAAGAATTTCAGCTAGGCCCCGAACACCCCTGGTTGCACAGGAGCTACAGTTTTTTTCCTCAGTCTTAAAAGTATTTCACCACAGTGCTCCAAAATCGTACAAAACCCCTCATTAGGAAAATGGCTATGTTGTGTACCTTAGAAATCCTTGACACCCTATCAACCCCATCAATACCAAGTCTGCCCCTGTTGTCACACTGCCCACATGTGCAAGTGCCCATAAATGCAGTGCAAGATCACAAAGGAAAGCCTAGTCACTCAGGCTCCTGCACATTCCCTTTCCACTTGCTTGGAAACATCACTTCAGCAGGTTAAAAAACCAAAACAAAACATAGCAGAACAAACAAACACAAAGTACCCAAACAGCTTTGCTTGTATTAGTATTGGAGAACTAAAATTAACACCATGCATTGATTACTTGGGGTTAGCACAGGAAAATACACATTTAAAAACTCAAAGTTTTGAAAAGAAAACTAGGAAGGGATCACAGCCCAGTATTGGAAACAGTTAAGGAATTACATAGCTAAAAGATTAAGGAATTTATGTGCACATTACATTATAATTAGTTGAGCTTTCCCAAAATTATGTTGGCAGCAAAGACATACATGCAGTTATCAATAGATGTTTAAGGCACAAAGCTACATACATGTACCATTTCTGAGGTTTCCTGAAATGCAGGTTGAAATACAGGTTGTTCTGAAGGTCTGTCAGGCTCAGACAGATGGATGCTAGAATCTTTTGATTCAACTTCATATACAGGTTGCTAAAACAGAGCCACTGAGGTTTTATTAGGAGAATATTTTCTCATAATTTCCTTATAATAAGAATCCATACAATACAATACAATCATTTTCAGTCTTGGGGTAGGGTAAAGCAATGGATGGGAGGAAAGCAAGGAAGCACATTATCACCAAGGAGAAAATTCATGTCACCCAGCTTTAGTTATCAAAAATGGCATTGAATCAAAACTCCTACTGTAATCAATCTAGGATAAGTACCTCCAGAGGGCAGCTCATCTCATCCTAAATAGGTTCAAAATGGCTGTTATTCTTCAGTCACTACACATACAGCTTGGGAAGCAAGCTTACAGTAGATTCCTGCCATTCATGAGGCCAAACTTCAACAAGAAAAATCTCATTTTGGGATAATATCTTGCGCTCACATAAGCTTTTTACATGCATGAAACAGGAACAGAACAATGTATTCCAAAACAGAGGTAAAATAGATTGCCCATAAAATATTGTCCCAAATATTTGCATTTGGCAGATATCAACACATAAATGAGTAGACAGACTCCATTCTAAAGTCTTTTTCCCCAAAACAATCCCATGAGACTATTGAAGCTGAGCAACAAAAAGTCGAATGATGGTATTCTTAAGTAAGACAGAAGCAGGCTATTACTTTCCAATTAATATGGTCTTCTGATAAGCCAATCCTAGTAATCAAAATAATAATAGAAAGTTAAATTTTAATGAAACTGCTTTAGGTGAACATTATGATTTTTTTACCCCAAAACAAACATCCTGACAATTTGTCCCTATTTGGTTTGAGCCTTTCCAGTGGAGTCAGATGCATGAGGCATACAAGAAAATACAACCTTTGCTAATAAATTATTCTTAAGTTATGGAACTGGAAGGTTTGCAATTTTCCTTCAGCCCCTTCATACTTAAAGGGGAAAAGGAAGAAGGGGGAGGAAGGAGGGGAAGGGGAGAGGAAAATTAGTTTTACTTTATAGAGTAACTATAATCTAAAGAAATGAAGGAACAAACATCTTAAAAGTTTTCTTCATCTTTCTAGAGTGTAGTTCACAAGTTACAATAGCAGAGGACATTAGAACACTAATTTTATTTTCTCCCAGTTGAACCATGGGGTAACATGGTTTATCATGCAATATGCAATGATTTACACCTGAAGAGGCTTTGTGCTATTGCGTCCAACTTAATTCCTGCATAAAGTAAGGAGAGTCAGTGCAACAGAAACACAAAAATACAAGAAAAGTGACAAAAGAAGCAGGAAGACTGCAATATTAGATGATTTTTTCAAGACTCTCCTTGTTGCCCAAGTCACAGAAATTTGAAGAAGGCTTCTGGGTCAATATTTGTCAGAAAAAAATTTCTACAGAGAAATGATAGTAAGGATTCTAGTTTTAAATATATTAGTTCAAAAAAGGATAAATATTCAAAATATTACTTTGGTAGCAGATTTTTTTATATTACATTTTATTAAGTACTTAACAACTTTGAATAAATAACCTCTTCCTAAAACTCAAAGCAAACTCTTTCAACCTCCAGACACATCATGCATGCATTACTAAAGATTAAAGAAAATAAATAGTCTTTAGACTATTTTTAATGCTAGTGAGAAAATTCAATAGCTACAGCTAAATTGAAGATAGAATCTTCCAGATCAGAAGCAAAATGAAAGAATCTCCTTTTAGTATATAATTTGACTTTGTTACTGCATATAATAATATACAACACACTCACAGCTTTGAAAGTGAGTTCCTCGGGTGAGCATGCTGTGGGATTTGCTTCATTTGTCTGCTCTGGAAGCTCAGGCATTTGCAGCAAACTGCCCACGTAAGGACTGACCTTCTTCAGTGTCACTTCAACTCCTTTGAAAGAGTGCTAATGAAAACAAGAACATCTCACCACTGAAATACAATTTTTCAGGAAAGTAATACCGTATTTACAACAGTTGCACTTCCCTAGAGGGATTTCAGCATTAAAGGAATAACTTAGTAAATGCTAAAAAAGTCTATGGTCCTAGATTCAGAGCATGTTGCAGTTTAGGTTTTTGCTTTTTTGCACTCATGAGTATGCCAGCGTCATCAGGAGGTAAATCTAACAGGTATTTGCACCATCATTTACCATAGCTGAAATATTTCTTTAATATGCAATGCCTTAAAAATTAAAGCATGGTAAAAGTATAAGATCAAAAACTACCCATTCCTTCTTCTGCTTTCCAATTTGTCTTGAGGTTAACAAGCCAAATTATTCTCTGAGGTTTTGATGGTAATCATTCAACTGATCTTATGGGACTATGCAATTAGTTCAATTACGTTAATAATTTAATATTACAAAACATTAAGAAAAATATTTACATAGGCATAAATGGGATCTAATTTGTTATGTCTGGATACAAAATTAAAAATTGTACTTCTACACATTTCTTTATGCTCCTGGTCTCTAAGAAATCATCCTTTCATCAACACTCATTTTATTCATGAAAAGTACACATTGCTGCATTTCCTTTGAAGAAAAAAAAAAGCATGTAGAGATTAGTAAAGGTTTGATGACATAGGAGTCCTGTGTATAACATCTTTAATGCAACTAACACTGCTTTTGCAAACCTGATTTATTTGTTATGCCCCTCATAAAACAAGTTAGAATATAGTTCTGAAAAGCTAAATTTTATTACAGTTCAAGAGCTAGTTTGCTGGTCTATATCAACTTAGCTTCAAGAAAAACAGAAGTCTGTTTGGTTCATAGCCAGATTATCCCTTCTCTGCCTAATTTGTATCATACTTTTGAATGCACATACATTACCATAAAAAATTTATTAAGAAGACAGCTGCAGGATATCTTTGGAAAGCAAATAGCACTAAAAATCCTTCCTAAAAGGCTACTTTGGACACTTCTATAAGCAATCAGTGCTACTACCAACCAACAGATACTGATCCCAATATATTGGGATTGCATGGCAAGGTTTGGGTAGCAGGGTGATAACAGGAGTAAGCTGCTAGAAGCTTCCCCCAAGCCCAAGGGAGCCAATGCCAGCTGGCTCCAAAATGGACCTTCCACTGGCCAAGGCCAAGCCCATCGGTGATGGTGGTAGTGCCTTTGGGATAAGAGATTTAAGAAGGAGGAAAATCCTCCTTCTTTTAAGGAGGAAGGAGTTGCCTTGCACTTGGACAGCTGCAGACAGAGGAGTGAGAATATGTGTAAGCAATAGCCCTGCAGACACCAGGGTCACTGGAGAAGGAAGGGGAGGAGGTGCTCCAGGTGCCAGAGCAGATACCCCTGCAGCCCTTGGTGCATTGGGATGTCCTTCTGTAGCCCATGGAGGTCCATGGTGAAGCACAAATCCACCGGCACTCCATGGCAGACCCCACAACACGGCAGGCTGATGCATGAAGGAGGCCGTGACCCCATGGGAAGCTTGTGATAGAGCAGGCTCCCAGCAGGACCACTGGAGCCATGAAGAGAGGAGCCTGCAGTGGAGCAGGTTCACTGGTAAGAGTTGTGACCCCATGGGGGACCTGCTCTGAAGCAGGCTGCTCCTGAGGGACTGCATCCCATGGAAGGGAAGTATGTGCTGGAACAGTTCATGAAGAACTGCAGCTCATGGGAAGGACTCGTGTTGGACAAGTCCATGGAGAACTGTCTCCCATGGGAGGGACTCCACACTGCAGCAGGGAAAGAGTGTGAGGAATCCAATCCCTGAGGAGGAAGAAGCAGCAGAGACAACATGTGATAAACTGACCACAGTCGCCATTCCCCATCCCCATGTGCCATTGGACAGAGGAGTTAGAGAAAACAGGGAGTAAAGTTGCACCCAGGAAAAAGTGAGGGATGGGAGGAAGGTGTTCCAAATTTGGGTTTCTTTCTCATTTCTCTACTCTGATTTGATCAGTAATAAATTTGATTAATTTCCCAAAGCTGAGCCTGTTTCACCCTTGGTGGTGCCTGGTGAGAGATCTCTCCCTGTCCTTATCCAGACCCACGAGCCTTTCCTTACATTTTCTCTCCCCTGCCCAGCTTAGGAGGAGAGTGATAGAGTGGCTTTGGTGGACACTTGGAATCCAGCAAGGGTCAGCCCACCACACCCTATAATTTTGTCCCCTAGCAAACACAGAATTTTCAGAATTTTTGGTTTTGATTCCAACATATTTCCACTAACTCCTTATCAGTTACCTTGCATTCCTCAGATCCTGAGCCTTCCATCGTTTGAAGTTTTTCCAACAAAGGCAATATACTGGCACTGTATATGTTCCACCAGAGGGAAAGAAATGACAGCTGATGAAAAGATCCGGAGGTGGTGCCATCCTGTATAACTCTCCTTGTTTGAAGGTTGTATTTGTAGTTCCAGGGCTTTGTTGCTCCCAAGAAGTGAACAACTTTGGCATCTCTGCCAAAACTGTGGAGATCAAACAAACAGGTCTATACATAAAATATGTTTTTAGCTTACATAAACTCCTAGAAGAAACACGCTTACTCACAGCTGAGGTAATTTAACATTTTGCAACAGCAACAAATTTGAGATGATATATATTATTATTTTTTTTCTGTCTTACTGGTTGAATTCATATTGTTTAACACACAGAAAACAAAAAGCTGCATAGCCATTTGCTTCCAGCTGTTGATTCTAGTAGAAAAGCTCCTGAAGGAAACTGACAGGCTCATGCACTACTATTTCCAGTCTTCCTTCATGCTTTGTTCACAAATAAATGTATATCACTTCAAATATTTAATCACCAAAATTAGTTATTACTGATTCCATATTAAAAATCACTAATAAATGCATCGACCTAAGTTCATCTTCCAGTAAGAGTGTATTGTGCAACTGGAACAGAAACTCATGACACCCTAAATCCAACTTGCCTTTTACCACAGAAGTTTCTCAACCGTATTATCTGGAGTCATATAATTAGTAGCACAAATTTCATTTCATAGAAGAACCTAAGGAACGGCTCAACAAAAATTTAAGCAATGCCAACTGTTTCTCTAAGAAATTACTCAAGAACAAAGGAACAAGTTTAAAAGTAGGACTGTCAGAACCTAATGCCAATGAAATTACATCTTGTAAAAAGTGAAAGAAGCTTCTTTCAAAGAACATATGAGACAGTGCAGCCAACTCTGGGACTCTCCCTGTGTCCAGACATCCATATTACATTTAAGCTTCTACTGCACGCTTTCTACATAAGATCATTTGTGATACTGCAATTTATAATCAACAGAGTATGCCATTATTACTCTCTCTTATAAAAGGATGCTTGTTAACAAACTAGAGAGGTTTACAGTCAGTCAGAAGTGTTATTACTTACTGATTGAAAGCAGGGACATAGGTGTATACAGAGCTGCTGCTTAAGTTATAGAGGAAAGGCAAGTGTTTGCCAATATCTGCTGTTGCCCAGTTGCTGAAGAAGCTGTTCAACAAGCCTTGATCACCTCCTAAAGAATACACAAAAACGTATTACTGTAACATACGTACACTCAAATTTGTATCAAAATTTCATATCCAAGGATGGCAGTGAGACTGGAGACTGAGACTGCTGTGTTCATGGGACTGCAATTTGGACTTGAAAATATGGCCATGTGAGCAGGTACAAGTTAATAATAACTGATTCATTCTGATGCAAGTTCAGTGTAAATTAAGTCCTATTGTAATACATCAAGAAAGGAGTAGTGTTTGGTCTCCCTCAGAGCAGAAAACTGAAGATCAGCTGTATTTCTCTGTCCTAAGCCAGACAGCAGAATTAAAACTTACCGAGCAAGACTCAGACACAATGTCCCTTCACTTACCTTTTCTGGGAAGCACGGTCTATCGTAAGTCAACAGGTCTTAAATACAGTGTAAGAGGTAAAGTTCTGCACCTTGAATTCTTGTAAGGTACAATTACATAAAGCCCAGAGAACTCTACTTGCCTCTATTCTGCCTGATAGTATGGAAACTGGTTTGCACTTCATTTCTTAGGCCTTGTCCCTTACCATCGAAGCTGCCGTGTTCAGCAGCAAACTGGAGCAGCAGGCTGTATGTCTTCAAGGAGGGCCGGAACACAAATACTCCACTATTGAAGCAGTCAGGCCAGCCAGGATCAGGGGCTGCCGAAAACTCCTCTCGATCGAACAATTCATCAATGTTGCAAAGTACCTTGGGGAGAGCAGGGAAAGAGAAGAAAAAAGTCAGAGCAAATGTTTGTCTAGAATATGCAATGTCAAATTAGTACCAATGGAGTAACTTGCTAGTTTGGCCTAGTATATGGCTTGCAGAGCATAAAAGCAGTGGCACTGTAAAACATGCTAAGGGTCAGAACCCCTATTTTTCATATAATAAGGCAACATTAATTGTGGTTCTCAATGATTTCTCTGATAAAATGCAAAGCTTGTGAAATTACTTAATGAACCCTGGAGACCATCCAAGGTCTCTTTAAATATTATACCGTGAAAACACAAAATCACCTTATTTCTTAGCTCACCTTTCCATAGTCCATTATTCTTGGTAACTGTAACAGAACTTAATGAAAATTTGGAATTTAAGTCTCTTTAGTAAGCAACAGACTGACTAAACGGGTAGTAGAAAAACTATCTCTTGCTACCAGTTTTCTAATGTAACTTCAGTTCAGAAATTTGTTTTCCTTTTTTTCTTTTTTCTTTTAAGCTTCACAAGGAAGTGGTAAAATCAATCAGGTTAAGGCCCAGATAACTTTTAAAGTTTGTGGAAAGACAGCTGTGCACTCACTGAAAGTCAGGACCCCACCTACATCTGAGCCACTGTGAAAACCAGAAGAAAGGTTTTCTTAGAAGGAAGATTACTTAATTGAATTTAAAACAAAGACAAAAATTTGCCTTCCTCCTTTAACTTTATTGTTAAGCAAGAAATCATAAGCCTTCCTCCTCAAGAAGAACTTAAGTTGTTTTCTAATTCAAATACAATCCTACTAAATTAAAATGCATCCCAGTCTTTTAAAATGAGCCATAAAAGCACAAGGGAAGGATGACATGATTGCCCTTGCCAAAATTATGGCCATTTTTATCTCTACATATCTAAAAACTTAAAAAAAAAAAAATGTGTCTGGGATTTTTCTTTCCATTTTAAAACCATTCTGCCTTCCTGATCAGAATAATTCCAAACAAAGGTATGTGAGAGAGATCTATTTTAAACTTCTGTCAGAAGACCCAGTGCATAGAGTGTGTTTGTGATCTCTTTTGAGGACAGTCCTGAGGCTGCTCTCCAAACTGATTTTACTTTTATGCAGCCAGCATAACTGTGAGAATTGCTAAAACGTGCCAGGATGCAGCTCCTGAGACCTTGTGACCGCCAGCAAATCTGGTCACCTCACAGGCCAGCAGGCTGCCTGACAAGGAAGCGTCCCACAGCCAGCGACAGACACAAACGTTTCCATGGCTCCCATCCCACTCACCAAAGTGTCTGCATCCATGAAGACGCATTTGCTGTAACGAGTAAGAGCCCAACAATGAAGCTTAGTGAAGGTTACACCGAGTTCTGGCCTCTGCATCAGAGCCAAATGGACTGAGTCAGCACTGTCAAGCACATCCACCTCGACCACTTCATCAAATACACTGCTGAGGACTGATCTACCGGAGTGAGCAGCAGAGAGAAAAAGGGAATTTAGACAAGTTCATCAGCGTTCACTTCAGGCACAAAAACAGTGACACACAGCATGACATTAGTTATGAAAATTACCAAAGTTAGATTGATTGGTTAGAATAAGAAGTCAGAAGTGAAAAGTCCTTGCAAACAGCCTACTGAAGTGGCAGCTATCATTTAGGCCATAAAACATTGTCTCCTCCACTACAGGGGCCAGCACATCTCAAAAGCAAGAGGTGCTGTTTGAAGGAGAACACAATCCTTATTTTAGCCACTTATCTCCTACAGAAACACCAACAGAAATTAAAGCAGCTTTCATCCTGCACAATTGATTGTAAAGAATAGCACTATACTGTGTTTTCTCTGCATTCTACACCTTAAGATACGCACTGCCAGCACACTCATTTGTACCTATTGTGCCTAGGTAAACACAGCTTCAAACCTGCACCTTTTATAAGGTGCATATATACTTGCTCACCATATATAGTTCCTCACTCCTACATAACATCTCAAATGAGACTTTTAGCTGAATATTTTTTTTCTACACATGTATTTTATGGGAATTCTATAGGTAACACCCAAGTAGGTAATTTTCCTTCAAGACGCAAGAAAAAAAGGTCTTTTAAATACAGCTTATTTATTTACACCGCACTATTATAATCCAAGTCCTCAATGTCTCACAAACAGAAAAAAGAAAATCCTGTGCTGATTGAAATCTAGATTTCAGGGTCATTAGCTTTTGCCTGACTGATCATCATGGAACAGGAATTAACTGGGAAAGAACTAGGTGTAGTACAGATTTTTAGAAGTATATTTCAGCAATCTACTTTTTTAAAAAAATGCTATCCTTGATTTAAAATATATTTTATAATGGCTTTTCTTCCCACTAAGTGAGCATGAAAAAAATTACAAACTTAGTATAGACCCATGATACAGTATTCCCTCAGGAAAGTTAGTGTTTTGACAACGTCCATACTTCAAAAAGTCTGTAAAAAAAGATTTTTGTGCATCTAGTCACAGCAAAAACTTGAATATATGTTTCTTGAGTCAGATGCATTGCAAATATATTCACATGGTATACAGAAAACAGGAGCTTGCACACTTCCTAAGCCATAGCAGAAGTAAGAGTTTAAGTTGCTATGGCACGGCACGTGCCTTTTAAAAAATGATACAGCCCTCCAAATAACAGGGCTTGAGTTCAGACTTAATAAGATTTCTGTAAATACTATTCTGCAGGGCCTGTAGAATCACAACACAAATTGCAAAGTGACTTATACAAAAAAGCAAAAAGAAATTAATTTCTTATCATGATAGTTGTGCACCAATATTTTAAGATTTGTCATGTGAACCTGAGCTCTTAGGTTTATGGAGAGTTCTTATGTCACTGGTAGTTATGTATCTTGCTCTTTCTAAAAGAGAAACAATTGGGGGAAAAAACAACAGTAGTGCAAGACACTAAAACCTTCGTTCCAAATTTTCAGCTTATATTCTCAATTATGAGACAAATTCCAGCCACAAGATTTACTTCTGCAAGTGAATTCTTATTAGGCTTAGGAGATTATAATGGATGTTATTTCAGACTCCTCTTAGAAATCACTAGCCAAGGGGGAAGTTCTAGGCATAATACCGCAAAATCCACAGGAAACCTATTAAAATCTTTCATGCTGTTGCTTATTCTTCCACTATTTAAATCTCCAAATACACATTAATACTTACTTCATACCACTGGAAACCTCTGGGGTAACTAGAACTGCCAGTTTTCTGGATGTCTTATGGTTCCTCAAGGACTGTCCAAGAACAAGAGCGCCTTGGCAGTACACATCATCAGTAGCAAGGGTCACAAAGGCTTGATCTGTTACTGCAAAAAAATATCCAGAAGAGTCACTTTACAGCTTTAACATAAGCCCTTTTAGCAGCCTCCCTCCTCTTCCAGATAAACAACAATCCATGGCTTATAACAACCTGCAGGTCTTTGTAATGAACTGTTTTCTCTCACAGACTCCCCCAAAAAGATACAATTGAATAGAAAATCCAGTGAATGCAGAATGTACATTTCTGATTTTTATTATTTTTGTTCACCTGATTTACACAATAGCAGGTATAAAGTTTTTGGACTAGCCTTAAACAAATAATTCCCTAAGTCTTATTGCCTAAGCATAATGTCAATCAAAAAAGCTGATCTGTATGTATTTAGATTTTATATTTAACTAACATAGTGTAGTACAACCAATAAGGAAAATGTTCATGTTTGTACAGTGCCGAAAGCTAAGGAAAAGAACAAGAAAGATGTTAAGCACAAGCCAGAAATGTTCTTTCCATAACGCCACCAAATCAACCCAACATTACTTTTGCTCTGTCTTCTTTGTGCTGGGGTACCTGGTGCTGGCTGAACAAGTGCAGGGAAATTCCTACCAAGAGCAGTACACCTCACAGAAGCTGGGGATCCCTACCTCAAGTAATTCCAGGAAATTTAGGAGTGTTCCCCATTGTCAAGAAAAACATGAGAAAACAAGTTACAATGAAAAAGAACACAACCTGCACTTGGGCAGCGTGTATTTTGGAGACAGTGTATTTTGTAGAGATACCAGGCCAGTGGCAGGATCACAAGGGGCTGCTTCTTCGGCTCTGCCCTGTGACAGAATGACCACTTATCAGAGCTCTCCTGGAGAGAGAACCTGTAACTCAGCAAGGTGAACAGCCTCCCCAGAGCAGAAGGATGATATATTCTAGGCTGCAAAATTAACCAGAACAAGATGAGCAGGTCACACAGGTGAGGGGAATTCCACTGAGCACTACAGAACTTCAGTAAACACTTATCTTGAAATACTTGTTTAGAACCACTGTCATCTTAAGGGACAGGCAATTGCATTAAATAAATTAAAGCAACCAAACAATACCAACATAAACAACCTGTCATACAGTTTCCAGGGTCTGTGAGAAACACTAGGAAAGAATCTCACAGAACTAGTTGCAGAGAACTCTACAAATGACATCATGCCTGCCTCAGACAGAGGCTGCCAAAATGAATGAGTTCTAACCCCTAACCATCATCAAGGTATGCAATAAAGTATGGTTGATGCCCCCAATGAGCTAACAGATACTAAGAATTTTTATTTTTCACACCCTCCAAATCCAGAGCAAGAAACTCACTGGTGTGCTGCCTTTTCCCCCTACTTTTTGCCCTCTTTCACTCGTCTCCAGCCAGCCAGCTTCATTTCAAGCACACATACCTTACATTTGCTGACATTGCCACACATCTCTGCATCTCAGAAGAATCCCAGTAAGTGTCAAACTTGGCCAAAAAACCCCAAATCATACATCCAAACTTAAAATAGTTTGCACAGCCCACAGCTAAGCAAACTTCAGTAAAATTTCTGATCATAATTTCCAGAAGAAACAAATGAAAGAATGAAATTTCAAATCTCCCATTAAAATAACAGCTCAAGCAAGTTATGGGTGTTTCAGAAAACAATGCATAAGGAGTTGTTTCAAAATGACAGATGTGAAGTAAACTGTCCCAACTGCAGTTTTCCAGAAGGTTAAAGGAATAAATGTAAACATCCATAAAAATCAATATAAACCAGAAAACCACTGAAGGCTATTTCAGCAATAAAATTACTCTGAAAAGACACAAAAAGTCAGCAAAGAAAAGCAGTTTTGTGTTAGGCAACAAGCGTCTTCAGACAAAGAAAGGTAATAAAACAACAACTGAGGGGAACGTGGGAGTTAGGTCAATATGAAAAACAAATTGTGAAATGAGTAGGAGTTTCAATCTTAAAATACTATTTTAAATAACAACCACAAAACTGAACACCATCTTCACATGGCTTTTGCAAATTCTTTTAGCTACAGAAGCTGACTCTTTACTTAAGTAATACACATAAAAATACACAAACTACTCATCAAGTAGTTCAGTGAGCTGGTATGGAAAATTACCACATCCTCCAAATGCTTTCATGCCCCGTTACCCCTGTGGCCATAACCACAAGGAAGCAAACTGCCAAACAACTGCTGCTTCTAAGAAACTCTTGCTGATACCTCACAAAGAAGAGAAACTAAGTGTCTGTTTTGAGAATTCAGATGTGGGATACATGTTATGGCCTTCTTAATACAGTGGATCATTAGACAGAAAATTAAATAGATAATCAAACTATTGACTGAAAATCTTTAACATTAAAATATTTCTGGTGCAAAGAGAGAAGTATATCCTACTGATTTTGAAACCATACAGGGAAATCACTAATTCATTAAGGATCCGTAGGGGGTTTAAAATCAAAATATTTCATCACTTTTTCATTCATCAAATCCTTGCATTCAGGAAGAAAGTGTTACCTGACTTGCCTTGTTTATAAAAATTCTTTGGAATATCGCCTATAAGTAAATATGTTATTTTTATAAATGAAACTAAGGATCAGGTTTTCATATAAATTTGTGTAAATTTGTGGAAGTAAATGGTTTACCTGAAAGTTTCCATTTAGCTGAAATCAAGGACAATGCTACATTAAATCTACTGTACACAGGGTTTTGCTCACTAACATTAAAAGATTAAATCTTCTTTAAGTTTGAAAGCCAGAGGTGTAGGTATTTAAATTCATTGCAACTGGTTTTGGGGTTTTTGTTTTGTTTTGTTTTATCTGTTCATTTCTCTTGTCTGGATTACCACACAGCATATGATGATGCAAATTAAGAAATCATTATCATCAGTAGTGACTCCTCAGTTTTATTACCTAACAATAATTTCTTAGAACAAAACTAGGATTTTCAAGGAAGTAATTTGTTGAGTTATTCTAGAACTTGCCCTGCAGCTATACAGAAAAGACAGAAAAAGAAATGTGAATCACTACAGTCAGGGTGAAGTTATATGGAACTTGTTACAACTTCTTCAGCCAAGATCACCAACTTTTTATGCTACTTACTCATAGCAGTAGTACCTCTGACTGCCAGAGGCAAAATTCTTTGACAGGCATGAAAATTAATTCTAGGGCACCTAAAAGTTTTATTTAGAATATGAACAGAGTAAACAGACAGGGTGGTGCTCACTTTGATGTTCAAAGAGAAAAAGAGAATTAACAAACACCAGGTCCCCACTTTGAGAATCAGGAGTGACTGATAATAACAAGCTCTGAGTGACCCAAGTACACCTGCCATCTTCAAGACAAGTTTAAATAGAATAGGGAGGTTTTTTGTCATAATCCACTAGACATAGCTTTTAAATCATATTTTTATATTTCCCCTGACAGAGAGAGGATAATTGTACTCTAGCTGCGGCTCCTAGAGTAGCAATACAAATTTGCCAAGCTGCCCACTGCAAAATGGCAACAGACCACTCAAATTTAATGATTTTTCTGTAAGAACATTCCAAGTAACACATTTTCATCTTATGCACAAAAATAAGAGCAGATAAATCAATAGCTAAAAGCCTCCAACAGGCTGGTTAGGTCCCTAGTGCCTACTGCCATTCGCACTAACCAACATTGTACAACTGCTTTCTTAAATTCTTCCCCAAGACCATCTGTTGCTCTTCTGTCACTTCTCTCCTACTCCAGAGACAATCTGCAGGGTGAGCAGGCTGCACCCTGGACCTGTGCCTGCTGAGCCAAAGCACCTCTCTGAAATCCCAAGTGATAGTGATATAACACAGCCCCAACTCACAGCACATTCCCTGACAACAATTTTGTTACTCCCTCTCCCACACAGAGGTTTCTATGGATCTTCCCCCAGAAGCATGTCTCAGTGAAATGTTAGACTACCAAAAAGATAACACAAGCTATAGGCTTCTCACTTCTCTGACCTAGCACAACCATATCCTGGAAGAGAAATCTCTGCTCCTGTGACACCCACAACCTTATAGCAGTCAAGAAGTATTTTGTTATAAGTAGATAAAATGAACAATGTTGTCAGACAATAACCTGAGTCTGACCACTATCAGAAATTATTATGCAAGTTTCCAGCAAAGAGGCAGTTCCTGCTCTAGTAAACAAATAACAGCTGGCAGTTTTAATTCCCATGCTTCCTTAGGTCCAATAGTAGAGACATTTATGTTACTAATCAGGGTAAACAACAAACACTTTCCACAGACCTTTTTATAACAGAATTTAAAATTGACATTCAATGGCATACAATACTTCTCTTGGCCTAATGAAGTTCTGCCTCATTCAAAACCAGATTCTCTCTTATCTTTTATGAAAATATTACTGAATTTTAGTAGATAGGATTACTGCTGTTGTGTTGGAAGAGCACTTGATTCCAGTTCTGTGTAGCTTTTACTATATGTCTTTCAGTTAGGAACTGAAAGACATATAGTAAACTGTACAGACATATGTAACTGAACTGTTACATTCTCCTTCAAGACCCTGTAATGTTGGTATTCAATGGATGGTAAATGATCCTCATTAAAACTCAAATGCAACAATATCGTAAGATGCAAATAAGCGTAACACATAACACCAGTCCCAAAACAGTAATATACTAGTTTGAAAATTAGTAACAATTAGTAATAATTGCTTAAGCAATCCAGAGACAGTACAGGCAACTTTATGGTATATATCAAGTCAGATGTTTCCAGTCTTTCCACACCTTCCTTTCAACCAAAAAAAAAAAAAAAACAAAACCAAAAAAATACTCAGCCAAACAAAACCACAATAGTCTAATCCTTTATTTGCAGATTCACTTTCTGCATCTTCCCAGTGCTGAAGTGCCACATACATGAATTCAAACTTGGGATCCATTGATCCAGATGCCTGACACCTTCCAAATGGTTCAATAAACCAAGCTTTGTGGGAGCTGCTGCTCTTAAAACCGAGGAAAAAGTTGAGCATGTTCAAGAAACAGAACGGCACCTGCACCCACCCCATGTGATCAACCCTAAAAGCAGTACCTCATGGCTTTAAGGATATCTAAGACCAATATCACTGCTGTGCAAGAAGGGGCATGAGGAAGGTTTCTCTGAATCTGCCTTAGATTGAGGGAGCCAACCCCAGCCTGCCACGGTGGGGATCCACCAGGAAAGCGCAGAGACCAAAGAAGGCCAAGCTGTACGTACAAGCAGAATATATAAATGCGTTCAGCTATTTCACCCCATCACCCAGACAGGTAAAATCCTCCTCTGAAGCTACTAATTACAGCACGGCGCTCTGCTGATAAGAAAGCAGCAGAGACCCGCGCCCACAGGGGGATATGAGAAGGGCAAGAGCCCCGGGGGCCCCAGCCTGCGCTGCTGATGGGCCCCGTGAGCCCCGAGAGGCTGGTCCAGGCAAGCCGGGCGGGGGTCTGTGGGGCGGGGGGGCCAGAGGTACTCACCGGACATGCTGGGCAGGCGGGGGCCGGACCGGGCAGGGCTCGGTCCGCGGCGCCCACCTCTGCCGCCGCCTCACCTGCTGGCGGG
>VYZT01011845.1:25292-45510 GCA_013400735.1 Pomatostomus ruficeps
GCTGTGGGGGGGGGGGGCGCTAAACCGCGTGATGGGATTAGCCTCCTTCCTGCTGGAGGCAGGGGCAGGTAAATTCCATTCGCGGGCACTCCTGCGCAGCTGCAGACAAAAGGCATTAGCGGCGGAGACCATTGAGGGGGGGGGAGTTGGCACGATCCACCCCGCCCCCGCCCCGGGCGCTGGCTTTGCTGCGAGGGGAGCACCGTCCTGCCGCCCTGCCCCGCAGTGCTGCCCGCTCCCGAGGCGGGCACCCCACACGGGCTCCTCCAGCGGGCGCGGCTCCTCCAGCGGGCGCGGCTCCTTCAGCGGGCGCGGCTCTCCCGCTCCATTGGGCGCCGCGCGGCTGCGCCCACCCGACTTGGGAGAAACCCTCACCTCCCCTTCCTCCTGTTCCCTCCCGTCCTGTCCCGTCCCCTGCCCGATGCTCTGGGCTGCCTCCGGGTTTCAGCCGCGGCTACAAAGCCTCCCCACCACGCACACGTCTGTGCAGAAACCGAGAGGAAGGGACATAGGTTGGGAAGACGCCGTCGCGCAGCGCCCAGAGGGAAACACCGACTTCTGCGATAGCGAAGGTGGCAGAGCGTGGAAAAAGGTCTCAGAGTGTTAGCGTAGAAACATATTATCACACGGAATGATAACATGCGGTGCTTTTATTGGAAGAGCTCTGGAAATCGGGGGTAACAGACCCAAATCCGACTTCAACATGGATTCGGAGTGAACACATTTTATACCCTCTCCGTTACATGACAGTTGGTTAATCATACATTAATCATTAGCTTAACATTGTTCTATTGGAAAAACCTCCCCCAAGATTGTTTACCCTAGTATGATTCCCCGTCCCCCTTTCCAAGACTGTTTTCACCCAAGCTTGGCTCCAAGCCCCCCCCGTTCCCATAGCGTTTCTGTAGGTGGATACACAGGTGGGGGTTCGCATTGTTTAACAGAAACAATATAATATGTTCTAAGCAATCACAAATAGAAATTCACATCTCCCGTTTCCAAGGCCTACACTAACTAACAATCTCTGAGGCCTATCCTAGCTAACAGATTCCGAGGCCTGCTTCAGCTAACAGATTTTAGAAACATTTAATCCTTATACTATCAAGAGCATGAGTAGAGTGACTCCAGCGTGGCATGTGGTCACCCAAGTACACAGGATCCACCGCAAATGAAGGAAGTCCACCCCTAACTCTTTGGGGTTATCGTACCTGCTATATACATGGTCTGATAACTTGTCACCCAGATAAGCAACTAGATGTTTTCAGGGAGCTTAGGCTATTCAGAGGGCTGTAAGTATTTTCACAAATGCATAAATAAATGCACATTTATTCCCACAGCATGCTTTTGCCACTAACTTTGAAATCATGTAATTGTAGCGTAATTCAGCCATAGAATATCTCTGCAAGGTAATTTTAGGCTGATGTGGTTCAGCCGAGGCATTTTTGTGTCAAAATGTATTGTGAACATCAGTATCTATGTAGCAGAGGTCAACAAATTCAGACAGTGTGCCACTGAAAAAAAATGCTCAATGGTACCACTCAACTAGTTAAAACTTTATTCCCAACAATTTGCAAGAGATCTCTGTTGCCACTCCAAGCTGCAGCATTTGTTCTCTCACACACTGGGAGAATCCTAAAGGTCCACTGGAGAACAGGGTGTGATTGTTCTGTAGTAGTGGTGAGGAGTTTAAAGGAAGGAAGGAAGGACATAAACACAAAGGAAATTAAGCTTCATTTATCCCACAGAAACAAAACTCTCATGGATCTGTGTTTACCATGGGCTTATGTAGACAAGCCAACTAGACAACATGCTTATCTGTACCATGGTTGCTGTTGTAGATAATTTTACTGGCAGATTTATTTCACTGGCAGATATATTTAGACATTATGACTAAAAAAAGAGCTTTTTCTTGGTTCTAAAAGTGATGTTCTGCTTTACTTGTGTGCCAGCAACATTTTTCACAGTATAGATTTTAAGCATTGGGGCCTGCAATGCAAACTAGGGTTCATATGTTCTAACAGCCAGTTTAGATTCCTTTCCTTCCTTCCCCTCCAAGTTTAAATACACTAGAGCTTCTCTACATAACCCCTCAATTACCTGAAATGATAAGAATAGAAATAATTATTACAATAACTATAAATTCATTGTTATCATTATCATCTTCATTCTGGTGAAAAGGAACATGAACACCGGGAAGTGTGCCTGCACACTGGTTTATTGGGTGTATGCTGACATAATTAGACCAAAGATCTTCAGAGGGTTACACACTTGGGTAGTCAGAGTTTATCCCTTCAGATTCCTGTGTTTTGCTCAAATTCTCCATAATAAATCTGGTTTTGGGCTATTAATATCAACACAAGTAATAAATTATTTTGAAAATATTATTAAAAATTTTAAACAAATTTTCCATTATAGCAAAAGCAAAAATTTTGCCCAAAGATCCTTCTCTAGACACTTACTCAAAAAAAGAAAAAAAATTAGATAGATAAGCTTTTCTTGGGTTTTCCATGGTGTTTCTGGTTTCTTCTCCCTGCAATTTTTCTTTAGTTTGAAACATTTCCTTCTTTTCCCTACTGGGACATAGTTGAACCTGTATATAGAATGTATCAGTCTTCATATGTCTCAGAATGTAGGAAACAAAACAAACAAAACTTAGATCATCTTGGATAAAACACAGTAGGTGTTTACTGAAAATTTTGAAGAGAAAGAAGCAAAATACATTTTTTCATGGTTGAATAAACTGAAGCTGTAACAGCAAAAAACTTGTAATTTCATTAATCAAATCTTTATGTCTACCTGAAAAATATATATCAATCTGTTTTAACTATTAACATGGAAAATTAATATTTTAAAAGAAATATTAAGTGGCCTTGAAAACCATACTAAAAATATTTTCTCATTCATAAGTTGAAAATGATAGCCACAAAGATGGTAATTTGTTTGTATGTTGTCAAGATGTTTCTATGTTTAAACTGATGTACTTTATAATTTCTTTCCGGATGAAAAAAAAAGAAATAGTGGTAATCTAATCAAGCAACTGATATATTTCCATTTAAAATATAATTTAGATAAATAGTATTTTATTTTATGAAAAAGTACTTTTCTAGTATATATCTTCCTCTCAATAATGTGATAAACACAAAATCGTATTTACCTCCATCTAAATGGAATTTCGATAACAAAAACCATGCTTTGCATATAAAAGGAAGATAAAACAACACTGATTTCCTTATGCTTTAAAAAGTTAGCTAAAATGGCCGTATTGCAGAATTATGTCAGTGAACTGCTAGTTATGCCAGCTTTCATCTGTATTTGGTTCACTTACTGGTATTTTGATTCAGTTAGCTAAACAAAGGCAGAGAGATGGGAAAAGTGTCAGTTTTTATGATAGGTTTGTCTACATGAGGACATTTGTCAGTCCAGCAAGATCTATCAGGAATGAGGGAAAGACACGAAACAGTCTTGCTAGAAAAACTATGTCGACCAGACCTCCACATAGCATGAAGTTTAGAAGTTGTTGTGACTTAGAGAATGAAGCATCACAAACTCATTCTAAATGAATCAGAAAAAGCTCTGTACCCATTTTCCCTTTTCAGAAGTTACAAATAACATGTTTTTTTAAAAAAACTCATCTTGCTGTATTAGTGCATTCAAAGATTAGGGCCTATGTTTTCAAGAAGAGAAATGAAGCTTATGTGGAATTCTAGTTCCTGAGAAGAGCTAAATACCATATCAGTAATTAATCAAATAAATAAATAAATAAATAAAAGTGCCATGTGTTCCTCTTATTTTTTTTTATTTTAAACAGTAATTTGTCAATATACATAATTTTTTCAATATATTATAAAATTAAGAATGAATTTTCTAGCTATAATTCCTTTCACTTTGCTAGAATTCAGACATAAATACAAAATAAAGGCATTCAAATTTTTAATCCTTTAGACAACTACAAATTTTCTTTCAATAACAGTAAGCATTACAGAAATATACTGCAGAAACCCAACAAATGTGAAAGGAAATTGCAAACTCCTTATTCCTATTCTATCAGAAGGATTAAGCTTTTTGGCTAATTTTGGAAACAGAAAAAAAATATTTGATGACTCAAATCCCCACAAACCCGAATCTTTCCAGTTTTAGCTCGTATCAAATGATTTCTTTGCTGTTTAAGATAACTTCCAAGTCAAAATCTGTATCCAGCCCTTATGAATGCAGGTCAGAGAGTGCAATACAATCCCTGGATGTTTCAAGCATATCTTTGATGTCATAAAGCTCAAGGTGCAAAAGAGACTTCAGGTTAGAGAGAGCAGGATTGCAATGTCTCAAGAAAACACTCATTAGAGGAAGATCTTCTGTCAGAATGGCCATGTAGAACGTCACCAACCAAAGGAGCCCGTGATCAGACAGCAACTCTTCTCTCAGTGGTTTACACTGCAGCCCCACCTGAAAAAAAGAAAATTGAACAGTCAGTATTTCCGCTGTGGGTGTTCTTTGCCAGCTTTTCTGAGGCTGATCTGGGCCAGTCAGTTTTCATACACAGAGCCACAACAGTCAGGCACCTCTGTGATGGCAGAGACAATTGTTTGTCAAATTCCCATCTACTTCAGCACTAAATCACTGGAAAACTGTTTGGGCCTTACCACGTGGTTTGAAACAAAGTTTCTTATTCTTGTAAGCGGAGTAGGCCGCTATGGATCCAACAACCAGTATTACAAAAGCAGAAATAACAGGAGATGTAACTCCAGCTATTAGTCCTGAATCTGTGGAAAAAGAAAGAGAAAGGGTTTTTTTCTGAGGCACTTAAATGGTTTATATGAAGCATGCTGTCTACTAAACTGTGCTTTTACCAAATTTTGAGAATAGTTTGATGAAAAAATAGAATTAAGCATATGAATAGAAATTGTGTTACATTATAGCTGATGCGAAAATGGCACCTTAGAGCCTATTTAGTATATATGCTACTTTTATAAGGCTAACATTGTTTTAATATTTCATGAAGGTCAGAAATAAATTGTAGAATAATGCAAATTTTTTACTATACCTGTGTTTCCTCCATGATTGAAATGATGTTCCTCTTCTCCTGGAATAGAGGGTGAAGTTTCATCAAAGAAATGTTTGTCATCTTGTTTGAGCACTCAGTCTTTACTCAGCAAAGTGTGATGTACAAAGGGCAAAAGGGGTGGCCCAACAGGACTGCAAGAGAGGACCTCCCCTTCCACTCCTCACTGAAAGCTGTGCTGGCCAGAGGAATAACTGAACATCCTCTTGACACTTCATTTTTGGGGAAGAAATTGTTATCATCTAATAGAAGGATCATACGTAACAGGCTGATTTCACAGGGAGGGGGAGGCCAGTATACTCTATCTCTTCTCTACTGCCAGATAATCAGATCATTTATCAGTAATTTGCATCAAAATCTTAGTGTTGGTCCCTCTACTTCAGCAAGCCCCTTGCTTTGGGACTTTCCTTGATGAATTCCAAGGGATAAAACCTGCAGGCTTCTGGCATATGCCAGAATGCCACAAAATGTTTTGGAATACATTTCAAGTTTTAGTTTCAGGCTCAAACACATGTTTTTTTTCATGAAGGATAACTAACCTAATAAAAATAGCAGTCTTGTCCTGTAGCTTCAAACAGATTACCACTAAAGCAAAACCAACCAGCTCCGATTTACAAGTGTTAGGAGGACGGAGAAAGGGAAATTGGCAAATGTTACCTGTTATTACCGGTGGCAAAGGCTTCCCATCAATGAGATCTGAGTCATCAAAACCTCCTGCAAGATAAAGATTCCAGCTGCAAAATTATCTAATGATGGTAATGCCTTCCAGTCCCTTATTCGCTCTTTTTGTAGCATTCTAGAGAGGGGTGAGGGACCTTTGAAATCCCAGCCTTGGTATGGTCAGTGGGTCATACATCTTGCACTGAATGGTCACCTACTCAATTCACCTGAAAGCTGAAGTACTGTTGGTATCTACCCATTCTGCGTCTTGTTTTGGGCACGTATGGGATATGTGGGCTTGGGCTCTCAGTAACACAAATCCTTATGTAATATGAACATCTTAAGTCCCAGTGATCCCCAAAGCAGAGTGTCAGTGGGTCCTTTCCAGGAAAGACTCCAGAAGAACCTGTTCATGGCTCATCACTACAGCCATATCCAAAGTATGTACAGGTACAGGGTGATAGCCAGAATAGATATGCCACTTTTATTTTATTTAAGCAAGTGTCTGGAACCAAACTCAAAAGCAACACAGGCTACCCAGCCCCAACTGCTATATGCCCCAAGGCTATCTCAGATGCACATCTCAGTACGGATTTGAACAAAGGCTTATCCCTGCCCTGTGGCTAGATGTAAAATTTGAACCTTCGCATAACTGAGTGTATACGTGCCCAAAATGAAAACACAAACATAAATGTTTGTCTTGTGCCACTTAGAATGCAGTGTCCTGCATTTTGAACAGACAGAAAAACTTTATGGTATCAACACTAACATTTAGAAACAAGCTTTCCCAACATTGGGTCAGAAACAGTAACTACAAAAGGAAGATGCAGGGAAAGGATGATGAAAGCTATCACTAGAGAAATATGAGATTAAAGTATTCAAAATGTCTGCTCTGAACAGCTCATAGCGCTACATTTTCCTAAGAGCAAATAGTCTTACCAGAATTACCATAACTTCCGGGGCGCGGTGGAAGAGGTGGGTATAAAGGTTTTCTTGAGATGTCACCTATTGAAAATTAATACTGTTAGATGGCTGAACAGGTTAAACTGGGAACTGAAATGAAGAGTAGGAAAATTTGACATTTTATACCTATTTCTAATTTGCCCTCCCATGAATTAATAAAAGGACCTTCCCAGTAGTTAAAATATTTAAGTACTATATCAACAAATATCTAGCTACAAAAACTGACTTGGAAGTGAACAGAGAATATTTTCAAAAGAGAATAATTCATAAAAACATTGAAGAAAAATATTTCATGTATTTTTGTCAAGTGCTAGCATTGTTTAAAGCTGACAGCTGGGAGGCACAGTGTGTCACTGTGGGTGTCACATGTGCAGTTATTCAGAGCCAACAGAGAAGCTGGTGTTCTAGGCTGGGCAGGAGGCAACAGGTTATCTCACTGCCATCAGCAGGTATTAACAAGACCTGCAGAGTAGTTTCATCTAACAGATGCTGAATTTATCTAATGCATAATGAATTTTCTTCTCTTTAACAAAAAATTAACTCAGACTTCAGCTTTGCTCTGGTTTAGGTCTTTGGGCTAGCATTTAGCCTTACTTTTTTGCCAAAGTATTAGAAAGAGATGCATTGGATAGAGCAGGAGATCTAATGACTAAAAGCAGTTTCCAAACTGCATATACGATACTGGAGTAGCAAGATCTCACTTAGGTCAAAACCTGCCAAATTTAATGTCCAGGGCTACTGCTCTGCATTGGTAGAGCAGGTCCTCTCTTGCCATCCTTTTTTCAACCAATTCAATCACATATTTAACTGTTCTAATGGCCAGACAGTGAATTTAGCTCTGCACAAATCAAAATTAGGTCACAGAAATAAATATTAATTTCCTTCCCAGTCCTTATACCTTTCACCTTCCAAACATGCCAGATGCCCTTTTGTTATATTTTCTTTTTGCCTAGCTGCTAAATACAATGCTTCTGTTTCTGAGCAATATTTAGGTTCTGATGCAGAAAATTATTTAGGTATATGATTAATTTCAAGTAAGTTTAGCCAACAATCAATGGATTTTAGGTAGAGTCATAATTCAGCTTTGCTGAATCAGACTTTGCTAAAGTAATTATATTCAATAGGAGAAGGACTTGCTCTGTTCCAGCTCTCTGTGCAATGAACCAAGACTCACTGGGGCACAAGAGCAGAAAATCACCAATCCCATTTTTCATGTCTATTCTGATGTTTCACTTAGTCTTCTTTAAGCATAAGAAGTCATACTGTATGGCATAGCTGGTGAAAAAATATTATCTTCAGAAATGCTGATAACAAGATACATAACTTTAACCTCATTATACCATGTATGAAGGTCAGTTAAGAACCTGAACTGAAAATGGAACAAAGAAATAAAAACCGATGGAAATACAATTTTCCATCCTTGGAATGAAAAGATTTGGTTTAGTTAAGATACTTAAACTATTAATTAATAATTTACTCAATATATTTTACCTATCCTCTCATAACAGTACTCAATAAAAACTTGCAGGAATGGAAAAGTTAGTATAGGGAAGAATAAACTATATAAACATGGGAATTATTAATAAAATTAGATTCATCTTTGTAAAGTGTGGATTAATATGACTAATATGTCATTCAAACAAAGGCATGAAGTGGCCCAGGGGAACTTTGAAATGGGAAAAAAAGAACACTATAAAAGCTGTCATTCTCTAAGACTAAAACATGAGTAAACCAGACCACTGCAGCTGGTTCAGAGGTTCTGTGCAATTGGCTGAGAAGTAATTTTTCTTTTGTGTGGCTGTGATTAAAGTAGAATTTTTGGCTTTGATTCAATACTAATTGCATTTTGGGTAACTTCAATATTCAAGAACCTTTCTAGAGTACTTCATGTCCTTGGTATATCTCTAAACACACTAAATAAAATCTAGTGTACAAATTCCCAAACTCAAGGATTTTATGTGTCTGCACAGCTCAGTGTGAATACTTTCTAGTTCAGGTGTGGGTGTTATGGGAATATCTGGAAATTAACAGCATATTACAACAGCTTGACTGCTTCAAATTTAGGCTGTATCACCAGGGCTCATGTCTGAAACATTCCTTCCTGAATTTCTAATTTGCCATCAGCAGAGCTGCAAGAAGCTCAAACCGCTCCATCCAGTGTTACCTCTGATTCCTGCTCTTAGGCAGGCAGGCTCATTTTTTGGCAGCTGAAGAAACTACAGCCATCACCTCCTTCAAGCTTGTGTCAGAGGACCCCACCCTGAGCCATCTCAGATGAATGGGCCCCACTGGCTCTCCCCAGCCGTCCCTGGGGGGGTCTGTCGTGGTGCAGTTATCCCCAGCTGCCTTCAGACCATGCAGCACAGGGCAGCTGGAAGCTCTCAAAGGGGCCTGGCGATGAGGGGCTGTCCCCACTCTGCTTGACAGCCTCAGGCAGAAGGGCTGCGTGTGCATGAGCTGTAATGACTTTCATGACCATAGCACCTCCTGCAGTACTGAAATCCCTTTTTAAAAACTAGGCAGAGTTCAGAAAAAGACTATGAAAGGAAAAAAAAAACCCTATATTCATACAATTCAGGGAAACAAGAGAGTACTCACCCCCACCAAGAGCATCTCCTAAATGTAGATCATTGTCTAAAAATGAATAGGAGGAAGATGCAGAAAAGTGTGTTACATACCATTCTTGAGGGAAATGAAATGTTATTTTCATCAGAATGTGTACAACTGAATGTTTGACAAGCACCTTTTTCAGGTCAGTCCCACAAATTCAAATAACTCAATCACGCTTTTTTTGTCTAATAGAAGCTAATATTTCCCCACACACGAATTGAAAAACAGTACAGTATTTTCTACCCAAAATACGAGGGTTTTTTTCCTGATTTAAGTGATGTCAAAATAAATCCTACGAGATTGATACCTCTTTAATATACCTGCAAATACAAAAATAAAATTATCTATGTTAAAATATGTAATTGTAGCCATTTCTTAAATACACTAAATTGTTAACATTTATGCCTGTGGTTTAAATTGGTATATGTATGTTTGGCTTAAGTGTAATTTACTGAACTGCAAAAACTGAATATTTATTTCAAACACAAATACTAGGGAGCAATAAACCTACTTGGGGAGAGATTGAATCAACTGATCTGTGTAAGGGTCATGGTGACCCTTTGCTTCAAGCAATCATATGTGACTGTGTTGTGGTTTTAGTAGAGGGGAGGGGGCCATAAAGATGGCTCCTGTGAGAAGTTTCTGGAATTCTTCACCATTTCCAGCAGACCCAATCTCTGATGGCTCTGAAGATGATGGACATGTCACTGGCCATGTTTGGGCCAATTAGAAAAGTTAGTTACGCCTCTGTGATGACATATTTAAGGAAAAATCGAAACAAAATGAGCACGCAGCTGCTTTTAGTTAGAGAAGGAGGAGGGTGTGAGAACATGTGAGGGAAAACAACATGGAGACACCAAGGTCAGTGGAGAAGGAGGGAGAGGAGGTGCCCCAGGCTCTGGAGCTGAGATTCCTCTGCAGACCATTGTGAGCCCATGGTGAGGCGGGGTGTCCTCCCTGCAGTCCATGGGGTCCATTAGGGATGCAGAGCCACCCGCAGTCTGTGGGTGAGGTGCCAACATTAGAGCAGGGAGATGTCAGAGGCCACAGCAGCCATGGATGCCAGAAGAAGCCACAGGAGCTGTAAATGCCAGGAGAAGCCATAGCAGGTGCAGCCCAGGGAGAGACAGAGACTGAGATAAAAGTCCCGCAGCTTGTGGAGGAGGTGACCACGCTGGAGTGGGTGGATGTTGGAGGAAACTGCAGTCCAGGTGGGAGAGCTGGTTGGAGAGAGAGGGGCCCCCTGCTCCCATGCTGGAGCAGTTTGTCCTTGGAGGACTGCATTCTATGGACAAGAAAAAAAACATGCCACAGAGGTTCACAGAGAACTGTCTTTCATGGGAGGGACCCCACGGCAAAAGCAGAGGAAAAAAACTCCTCTCCCTAAGCAGGGAAGAAGATCTTGGAAATGGACTGACCTGAACCCCCACACCCTGCCCCCCTCGCACTGTTGGTGGGAGGGAGGGAGGGGTGGGGAGTGAAAAGAACGGTATCTTTTAAAGGTTTAGTTTATTTCTCATATCCTCCTTCTAACTCTGGTAGTAATAAATTTCACTTTGCAACTTTAAGCTGAGCCTGCTTTGTCCTTAGAGCATTTTCTCCTGGTTCCTTATCTCAACTCAGACCTCTGAGTTAATTCCCTCGGGTTTTTTTCCCCTCTCCTTCCCTCCTCTGTCCAGCTGTGGCAGGGGAGGGAACGAGTGAGCGGCTGCCGTGGGTGCCTGGCACTTAGCCAGGATCAAAACCACGACAGACTGTTTGGACACAGTCTGTTTTTCCTTTGCCTGAGCTATAAAGGTTTTTAGACAGAATTAAATGTCTGTATGTTCATGTCGTGCAGTAAATCAACAGGCTGTGACCATTGCCCAGCACTGTATACATGTCCCACTGTTTCTGGGATGGAATCTTTCCAGCCAATAAAAACTATTCCATGGCCTGCAGAGGCATAAAGAGGAACTCTGTTTCTTACATGCAGGTAGGGATACGAGTATGCAGGTGGTATTTTAAGGTGTATAAGGAATGATGGTGAGTTCTGAAAGAAAAATATTAAATGAATGTCATAACTCCAAGAATTCCTTTCTTGATGCTTATAAATGTGGAGTGATACAGTGAATCAGAAGAAAAGGGATAGCAAAACCTATCTAAATTTTGGTACCAGTGCTTATTGCCACAGACAATTAGATAAACTCTCTATTAAACAAATATTTTTTTTGTTATAGATACATCAGAATTTCTGAAACACAAGAAAATCACCGTGCAGAAATCTGTTTTCTTCTGTTCTTTATACCCAGGAGGAGAGGGAAACTGCTTTTGCACAGTATCTAGTCTCATTTGGGTAACAACTCAGAAATGCTTTGATGTCACCAGGAAATCTGGCAGGAAAATAATCAAATTCATAATACATGACTTGGTTTGTTCTTGTCAGGTGTTGATCCTCCCTGTGTCTGCCCAGCAGAGAGTTGCGTTTCAAAAATACCTTTGCCTGTCAAATGCTAACGCTGTAAGAAGCAATAAATTGAAAACTGGATTCAATTTATTATTGAGATGAAGTATTCAGGTAAAATGCAAGTTCCACTCCAGAGGGTTCGTGCAGAGATTTGTTGCAGAAACGCTAAAGTTTATATGAATGAAATAAAAATGGAAATGCATGTGTCTGTAGGGACGAGAAAAAACAGCAAAGTGTTAAAAGAACAGACAATAAAGGTCACTGTTCCCAGCAGTAAAACTGAGGAATGTGCTGTTTCTGTCAAAACCAGCAGGCCTGTGCTTCGATAAGATGACAGCACAGATGACTTGTTAGCAGAGGAAAAGCAGAAAGGCATTCTAACACCAAAGGCTGCAGCATAGCACTGCTTTTCTTGATTGCCCACCCAGAAAATAAGTCTGTGCACATAGCCTGGGTACTCCAAAGACATAAAAAAAAAGATATCGGGCAGCAACTTGACCAAACATTCAGAGACACTGGAGTAAGAAATATTATGAGGCAAAGGACCACTCTATAATACCTGATGACTCCTAAAGGATATAAAATATCTGTGGATTCTACTTGTCATCTCTGATCAAGAAGAAGCACAGAGACAGGATAAGAGCCCAGTAGCTGGCAAGCTTTGCCTCACGTTGCACACGATGCTCACCAGACCACCTAAGCACACGTCTTGGTACTCATGAGCATGGGAGTGTGAGGATATGGCTGAATTAAATAGAAAGCAGGAACAATGCAAGTGGGTAAAAATCAACTTTCTTGCAGATTCTGTAAATAAACATTAACCTGCATTAAATTTGGTGATGACTTTTACTACACTAGGGAGGTGCCTACAGGAGAGCTTCAACTTGGGCAGAGGTGCATGGGATGCCCAGAGGACACTGCTTGGAATTGGCCTCAGCTGAACAAAAATCTCAGCCAGCCTCACTTCTGAATGAGAAATAGAGAAAACCCTGAAGTTAAGACGAAGCATTATGCAGATGCTAAAATATACTTTTGTACCATCTTTCTGCACTTTCCAAATCCAGTAACTGATTTGTAACTCTGTGGGTTTGGGGTTTTTTAAATGAGTTTTAATTGCTTTTTAAACTGCAGTCCTCTGTAGTGCTGAAAGAGATTCTGAAATGGTCTGGAAGAAATGAAGTTCTTTCTGCCTAAGAATTAGTGAAGTGGATTTGGTTAGGACAGATATTCATTTGATGGTCATATCTCTAACAGATTTTAAAAATAAAAAATTCCTTTCACTTGACTGAGGCAGCTTCAGTACAGATATTCACATCCCTAAGCTACCATTAAACATGACCAAGGTTAAAGTATATTAGGGCACAATTCAAATAACTTACCTGAAATGTTTACATTAGGGTGGGAACAAATTCACATTCAGTGCAATATTTTAAAATAGACAGACACTTCTAATCTAGGGCAGACCCAAATTTTGTTTGCCAAATGAAGTGGGAAGGAAGAATGCAGCTATTAAAGTATATGATAGCTACCACTTTCACAAGATACTGTCCCTGCTTGTTCAAAGTGGGAGCCGGAGAATTGTGTGGAAAATGCAACTACTTTTATGCACCTAAAATCTTATTGCAAAGTGTGGCCAAAAGAAGATCTAAAGTTGTTGTGTGGACTAATGCTGTCCAGCATTTTCCAATTAAAGCATTTTGTTTGATAGACAGAAATTTATTGTAGTGTAGTTTAGGTGAAAAAAACTCTAGGTTGCCATAAATTTTTCCACCACAAATGAAATTTTGTTCTTGTTTGGATTTTGGTTTTTTCCAACATTAAAAAGGGTTCATTGGAATTCGTTGTTTGGCATTCTCAGACCTACAGCTCACCACTGTTCAGAGCCATTTTTCCTTTCTGACACAGGTGGTTGTAGCAATCAATACTAGATAATATGAATCAAATACATGGTGAGAAGGAAGAATACCCCCAACTTCATTCTGATTATTTTCCAAGTCTGTTATCAAGCATCATGAATAAATATACAAAAAGTAAAGATAATAGGGAAAAAAAGTAGAGGAACAGTTAGCCATTTTTAGCAACAGTTACCCATTGTTATACTCTCCAGGGAGTTCAGAACAACCTGGAAAAGTGTGAAGAATGTCTTCAGGAAATAAAATACCATCACTGGGTAGCATTGCTCTAACATATTACTGGAAGCGGTAAAGACACGCAATCGGTAATTGTCAAAAAAGTACTTAATTTACATAAGGAAGACAGCTATTATTCACACATTAACTTGGCTAAAGCACAGGAGCAAATATGATAAAGAACCTCATGTGAAAGTTTCTTACGTATGCAAAATCAGTTTTATGACCCCTTATTTATTACTCACTGTACACAGGTCTTGTCGGTCTTCTGATCACAGTAGGCTTCCTGGTAATTATGTCATCTGTGGGACACAATAACAGCTTTAACTTAACAAAAGCAGGGATCTGCAAATGTAGGAAACTGCTTTCAATAAATCTTTATGTATCACAGTAGAAGCCAAAAATGAAGGGATATGTTTTCAAAACTATTTTTTGTTTGTTTTAAAGAAAATTTTCATTTAATGATAGAAACATTGAAATCTAGCATTTTCCAGTTCTGTGTATCTTTAACTTAAGTAGTAGCCACTTCATATATCATTCCTCAAGGAAAAAAGACTTATTATTGGATGTAAATGCCATAGTAAAATAAGGAGAGAAAATTTACATACCAGGGTGATCAAGGGCATCAGCTAAATCAAAATCACCTTGACCTAGAAGGAATATGACAGAAGAAAAGACACTGAGTCAACAGACAGGTTTCCATGACCTCCAGACCTGAGGGCTCTATACAGAGTCAGGACACCAGTAAGAGGTAAAAGAAAGACCCATGCAAACAGCAGCAGGCACAGAACAAGCTGTCAGCTGTCATCCCTGCACAGCACAGTCCTGAATGACTGTGAGAGATGGGTTCATTGAATTCAAAGAAGTTGTTTGTTCAGGTAGGCCAAAGAGAAGCTGCTCTCTCGTGTTGTCATATTCACCTGCAGTGCAAACCTCCCTTTGAAGAACACAGGTTGCCTGTTAGAGGGCTCAGGGCTATTGCCAGGAGACTGCTGAAAGTAGTATTCAGCATAGTACTTGTGAACCAAAATCATTGGGTGGGAATTTTTCATATCTTCATTATTATATTATTAGCTCAGATTCAGCAAGCAATACTGGAAAGCCTGCCTTGTGATCATTTGCAACACAAATAAGCTTTGTTTTTTTAATTCTTAAAATAAGTAATATGGGCCATAAGTAAATGATATTAAGATGTGTTCACCTAATTTACTTTCCTCTGAACCTTAACAAATCTGAAAAGGGAAAAAAAATATCCTTCCTTCCTGTTCTCTGTTAAGTGACAACAATGTATTTAAATGTCACAGCAAAGTAATTAGCATCCTGATTTTTGAAGTTAGCAAGCAAATAAAACTGGAAAATGTTTTAAATGTATAAACTGAAACAGACGACTTTGAAAAGAACACACACAGTCATTCATGTGAGTTTTTCTTTCAACTCTACAATCTGCCACTTTCCTTGTAATATACAGCCTTCATGAAACACATCTTTGCAGAATATGTATCCACTGGTTTCCATCTAGTGCATCATCCTTGTGTTTGCATTCCAAATACAAGATCAGCCTACACAAACCCACAGAAAGTCATGGCATGCCATGACTTCCCTAAACAGAAAAGTACTACTGTGCTCTGTTGAGTAAGCCTCAAGCTGCATTTGATCTGCATATGTTTATTATCCCTTCTAAAAGGCTTAATACCTAACTCTTCATTGAAATGTTTTTCTTGGTAAGACTTGAATGCTTCACAGCAAGAAAGGCGTCATTGCTCAAGTGAAGAAACTGAGGAACAGAGAGAGGCTGTCAGAGGTTTGGCAGCACAAGAGTGCTCAGGGTTCAGCTCAGCTCCCTCATCCTGACAAGTGCTGTACGTCTTCATAGCATTCTTCTCATTAATCACTGTTCCTGAATAATAGCTCTTGTTTGTGTCAGAGCTTCCAGAAAGATTAATTATCAGTGGTGAAACAGTGTGTGATCCTCAAATAACAGTCAACACAGGAGTATAAAGTAAAATGTCTTGATTCCTACGAGGATTTTATTGTAAGTCTGTGAACTTAATTAGAGATGGGGTCTGATGGAAGAGATAAAACAATGCTGGAATGTAAAGCAGGAATGGCTTCTAAAGAAAACTGTCCCAATAAAATATTTGGTAAGCATGTTTGGTAAGTAAAAACAGGTAACAGCACAAGGCTTTCCCAGTAATGTTAGCAGAGTGCCATGTTATCTTTCTTATTTGATCTGTTCTTGGAATGGTATCTCATCTGGCCATCTCTCCCTCCTCTGCCCTGGCCACTTACCCAACCTTGCCAAGTTCAGTAACCTTTGGATTGGGTCTTCAGGTGGATAATATTCTTGGAATCATAGAATCACAGAATGGTTTGTGTTGGAAAGGACTTTAAAAACCACCTACTTCCCACTCCCACTGCCGTGGGCAGGGACATCTTCCACTAGACCAGATTGCTCAGTGACCCATTCAACCCTGAACATTTCCAGGAATGGAACATCCACAACTTCTCTTGACAGCCTGTTCCAGTGCCTCACCACACTCCCAGTAAAAAAAAAAAAAGTCTTCCTAATATCTAATTTAAAACTACTCTCTTTCAATTTAAAGCCATTATTAAAGCCATATTCTAAGACCCTGACATTTTTTTTCTTTCTTAATATGAATCCATAATAAATGGATTAAATACATAAATATATAAAATAGACAAGTTGCTTCATCAGAAGATATTTCCTGCCTGAACCCTGAGTGCACCACCAGCCCTTACCGGCCCTGAGGTGCTGCCCATGGGCTGTCACCCCAGCCATGCAATCCTTTTATCTTGATGCACACACACTACTCACAGGCTGATATCCTGGCATTGCCTTGACTTATGCGGTCAAATGATGTTTTTCTGAAGCATTTCTCCAGTGCCAACAGTATAAGCAACTTAGCTTGACTGTCCTTTGATTTTGTCCTCTGGTAAAATCCTCATTTTTGATCAGCATCCTGAGTACTGGAGGAAGCTGTCTGACCTGAACCCCATTGTCTCAGGACACCACCATCATCAGTGGCTAAGATGATTTCTTGTTGGAGTGAGTCATCAGGAATAATTTTGTAACCATAATCAGAGTCATTATAAATAATTTTGTAACACCAAAGAGCTGTTGGCCAAACCAACTTCTTTGTTACAGGTCATGACACACAGGAACTAACAATATGGAAAGCAATTACTGAGGTCCTAATGCTGTAGAGAGAATGTGACAAAATCATCTTGTGAAGGAAGATTAGGGAAAATTTTCAGGTACAATATTTCTTTGAAGTTAGGGAAAAATGAAAATAGAAGGTGGAATCTAGTCAGATTATGAAATTCAAGCAAGATGATGCAGTTGCTTTCAGTTGCTAAGAACTAAAGCAAAACAGACTGAAACAGTTACTAACACCTGTCCTTCTGGACAATATCAATGTTTCCCTCTCCTACTGTACATCGATTCTGTTATCAAAAAGGTGGGAAAAGACAAAAGGTGTTGTTTTGAGACTTCAAGGGAGAAACAGAAGACAGATACAGAAATTTTAAGAAGAGAAACAAGAAGACTGAAAATCTCCTGTATAAATTATTCAGATGTATTTTTTCAAATTATTTCTGATGATAAACCAAGCAATAAAGAGATACCAACTGAGAACAACTGCTTGGGAGTAAGACAGTAATCCACAGTGAAATCTCTTTGACTTTGTAAATGTAAACCTTGACAGATGGGCAGTTTGTATGAGGACATCTGTGCAGCATGGTAAATTATATTGCAATAAACCAAAAGAATGCTTGAACTTCCATACCAACTTCCTCTGATAATAACATCAAATGACCATAAGGCATATGATTCTGTGGAGCAGAATTTTAAATGCTCATCACCATTCTTGAGACTGTACCTAGACTTTTTTAAGAATCTAATTTTGGAGGATAACAGTTGGTTAAATAGCTGAACAGCTCAGACGTTACCCACGCAATGGTGGATCTAAAAACAAAACCACGTTAGAGTCTCAGAGAATATTTAGCTCAATAGGAACTGCAGTCACTTCAGAGAACTCTGAAGATAAATGACAAGGGAAATAAATTAGTGAAGCTCTTTACAGAACAAATGGATTGAAAGAAATTAATTTTCCACATAATCCCTTTTTTTTTGGGATCAGCTTCCAAAATAGAAAGAGTTGGAAATATACTGATGAAAATGAGAATTAAAGAAATGTTGGTGGGGCAAAACCAGCTTTGTTCCATTGGGATTTTTTAATTGGTTGGGGGTTTTGTGTTTGTTGCTGTTGGCTTTGTTGTTTGTTTGTTTTAATCTGTATAAAGTTATGAAGAGATTTAGCTGTGCAGGTGGTATTATCTCAGAGTTATCTCTAATATTACTGCTTTTCAGCTAGTATGCTATTTCTTGGCATTACTTCTAACCTTTCTTCTGGGAGTATCCATGTTTTGACAAAGAAATAAAATTACTGTAATTATTTTTTTTTTGGGTGGTCCTCAATGACTCATAAGAGAGAATCTGAGAAAATGCTTATAAGCTCCTGCCGAACACCATGAAACAGTCCTTTCAAAGTCATGTCCTCAGGCATATGTGCATTTAGTGTTCACAAGTTTTGCAAATTAGTTTTCTGAAAATGTGGCTCAAATATCCAGTCACTAAAATGTAGACAGTAGCATCTTTTGTTTATGGTTTAATTTGTTATCTAAATGTTGAATGGATCCACCATCCTTTAACTATGTTTGGTCACAAGGATCTGCAGTCCCACAGCTTTTGAGTAGAATTTCCGAGGAACAGGGTTGGATTCTGCAGGTGAGTGTTGCCAGTTCATCATGACAACGGCAGTCAGGAGTTTTCTGTCAAAAGGCTACCATGACATCACTCTACAATTTTTAATCTCCCGAAGTAGGCTCAGTCCTGCACTAGAGCCATATGAACACAGCTTGTGGCCCTTAAAATGATGCAGATTTAAATAAGGAGCAGTGAATATTGCTAAGTGAGGATCAAGTTATGTGACAAGTGAAATTAACTTCTCAGGCTTTTAATAGGAATAGTTAGTCTAGTATTAAAAAAGAAGCTAAAATCCATAAGAAAATATGTTTGTATGTGTTTGCACATGTTTCTGGACACGCATCTAAAATACACACAAATGTGCATGTGTGTTAGATAAATAATTTTGTCATTAAGATGATTAAATTAACTAGTTTTTGGTGCATTGCTGGTAGTCATGTTTGGGATGAGATTACCTGTGTGACAAATAAATTAGAAGCAACTAACTTCTAATTGTGAGCAAGATAAAAAGGGAGGATAAGTTGATTTTACAGTATTCAAAGGCATGAACAAGTATGATTTCTTCAGTGTAATTAAATGGGAATTGTCTCATGAATATAATGAGCTTAAAACATTATGAAGCTGGGAGGCACTGAGAAAGTAGTGACTCAAAAAAGAGAACAAAAATTTTCTAAAGGGAATATGTTACCAAAATCGCTCATAAGACTCATTCTATTTTTTTAGCTGCAATTGTAAGTTATTCTTTGCACAGACTGTTTCTGATTATAATACAATCATGAAACCTATTTCCTCCCTAATGAGAAAATGGGATGTATTTTCCCATGCATGTGATTTGGAACATACCCGTGTACTGGTACAACTTTATTCAGGAAGCAATTATGTTTGTTTAAAGGAAATTACCCATCTCTGGGAGAACATAAAGGTTTATGCCCCAGAGTGGACACTATGGACAAAATCTCAATGAGCAGGTAGGTACAATTTCTTTCATGTAATAGCCTCATGATCCATATTTCCCGATGCGGTTACTGTAGCTTGTTTTTCCTTCAAAGACCTCGAGTTTCATAAACAACGATTGTCATTACAACCCCTTGATGCTGGGGTGGAAAATGAGTATGCTTTAAAATCTGTAATTAAGATCCAAGGTCCAGTATATAGACCACAACATGTGGACCTGATTATTGGCTTCATGTTTTTTTGCTAGGCCACTTCTGGTTTTAGTTTAAATGCAAGGGAAATGAAAAGAACTGTCTCACTTATTCATACAAGAACACATTTAAATAATTACCAGCAACTAAGATGCACTAATAAAGTAGGAGTGGCAGTGCTGCTTTACCTCTGTGCAGCATAGTGTCATCAAACACAAAAGAAAATCTTCTATGATATTTGCCTTGCTGTTCAAAGGTAAGTGATGTTATTTATGACCTGATATGCCCTCCATACATAAAATAAAACATATCTAATTTTCTGTATTTTGCTTCAGAGGGAGTGCAGAAGAAGCTGGTGTGTGCTGTAAAATTGCAGGCAGAGCAAAAGAACTGGGATCTCCCATTGTTGGGGAAGCTGGAATA
>VYZT01011847.1:138-38285 GCA_013400735.1 Pomatostomus ruficeps
CCGGGCCCCCCGGAGCCGCCCCTCCCCGCCGCCGCCGCCGCCGCCATGGGCCGCCCCCCGTCGCCGCTCCGCCGGGTCCTCGTCGTCCTCAGCATCTTCCTGCCGCCGCTGCTGCCGCTGCCCGGGAGCGCCTCTGGCGCCGGGACACACCGCGCCCGTGAGCCAGGACCGAGGGGGGCGGGCGGTGAGGGATGGGGGGGGGGAAATCCCTGCCTCATCCCGAGGGGCTGTGGTGGGCGCCCACCGCATCAGGGCAGCTTGGTCATCCCCCCGCGATGGGCATGGGGGGAACCCCTGCCACCGAGGGTGTCCCCGTTCTACTCATCTCCCGGTGATGTGTCTCTGCCCCCTGTGGCATACTTGTCACCCTGACAGCAGGGGGACCCCTGCGCCCCGAGTGACCCCAAATAGCTGCCTGGCGGGCTTGGGGGGTCCGTGCCTTCCCTGAGCGGGGACGAGAGGTGCAGTTCTCCTTTTAGCCCCGAGGAGATCCAGAGGTGCCCCTGGATGGGACCGGTCCCTCCCCGCGCTGGGCTATGCTGGGACCCCCAGGCGAGGAGCCGCCGGGCGGCTGTGCAGGTGGATGCCCGGTGCGGCCGCCCCGCCTGATCCCGGGCCCGGCTCCCTCTTGCCCGCAGCGGCCGCCAGCCCGACGTGTGCAGCCTCACGCCAGGCCGCCTGCGCTGCCGGCTGCATCCCCGTTCCCTGGCTCTGCGATGGCGAGCAGCAGTGTCCTGACGGCACGGACGAGCAGTGCGGTGCGTGGGGGAACACTGGCACTCATCGGGTGGCCTGGGGGGCTGTGCTGCACGGGCATCAAGGAGCCCTGGTGCTCTGGGGAGTGGTGGGGCAGGACAGGCCAGAGGCAGCTCAGTCTTTGCTGGCTCTGCCTGTGTGGCATCCTGCAAGGACATTTGTTCCCCAGATATCCTTGGGAATATCTGTGGCGTGAGAACACATCCTGGAACCTATGCTCCTTGGGCACTGCCAGCACCTGTCCCGTGCCAGGATGAAGTGTACCCTTGTTGTTCTGCCATAGCAGCGGGTCCCAGTGACTGTGTGTTGTACCTGCAGATGTTGCCTGTGGCGGGGACCCCCATGTCTGGCAGTGTGACGATGGCCAGTGTGTTTCTAGCAGCTGGCGTTGCGATGGTGCTGCTGACTGCCTGGATGGCTCTGATGAGCAGGACTGTGGTATGTACTCTCTCCTGGGAGGGCTGAGTGTGGGTGGCTGGGGATGCAGGGCAGGCTGGTGAGTGCTGCGCTGTTTCCTCAGTGTGTGGGACAAAGAAGGTGCAGTGCCCCGGTACCCACCACTGCATCCCGCACTGGGAGCTGTGCGATCGGCACCAAGACTGTGAGGATGGCTGGGACGAGGAGGGGTGTCCACAGCAGCCCTGTCTGCCCGGGCAGTGGCAGTGCAGGAATAGGGTGTGCATCATGACTGAGTGGAAGTGCAATGGGATTGATGACTGTGGTGATTCCTCAGATGAAGATGTCTGTGGTAAGCTAGAACACTGGATGCTCCTCGGTAGGGTGAGACCTGTCTGGGCCATGTGTGAATTAGGGAGTACTTTGTTTTCCTGGGCCCCAGCTTCCCTTGGGATGGTGACAAGCTTCTCAGGAAGCTGTTGATGCTTTGTGAGGCTTACCCATGTGTGTGGGACCCATGGTGTCCGCTGTGCTCAGGGTATTGATCTGCCCTGCTGACGTGAGCTGTGTGTGCCATAGCCCCGTGTACGCCTGGCATGGTGCGGTGCGATGAGGGGAAGTGTATCCTGGAGTCCCTGATGTGCGATGACAAGGACGACTGCCTGGATGGCACCGATGAGCCCAGCACATGTGGTGAGTTACAGGCAGCTGCTGGGTGCTGCCTATCTGGGTGGGGCCAGTGGGAGGGGAGCCACAGAGCTGTCTTGCCTCATGTCACCCTTTGCTGTGTCCCCACAGGTCGGAGCTGCTTTGTACGCAATGGGGGCTGTGCAGAGACGTGTGCTGACACTCACTGGGGGGTGCAGTGCTCCTGCGGGGCTGGATGGGTGCTGCAGGCAGATGGGCAAAGCTGTGCTGGTAAGGGGAGGTTATGGTGCACGTTTCAGTCACATGTGGCCTTGGCCACTGACACCAGTGTCTCCACGGAGCCCATGCTTCTGTGGGAACACCTGCCTCTGCCCTGCCCCTGCCTGTGTGCCATACCTGATCCCATAAAGATTGTGTCTAGATAAAGTCCCAGCAGCAGCTGGTGCATTTTGGGACTGAGACCCATGTTCTGGTATCTAGAGAGCCTGCCTGCAGTCCCAGGGGAGCAGTGGCAATGCTGTCTGGGACAGCTCCGTGGCAGGCTGCTGACCACACCTATCCATGCAGATGTGGATGAGTGCTCCCTGGAGTACAGCCCCTGCAGCCAGCTGTGCAGCAACACGCCGGGCACTTTCAGCTGTGCCTGTCTCCAGGGCTACACCCTGCGACACGGCACCGCCTGCGAAGTGGCAGGTAGGGAGAGGAGGGAAGCCCAGGCTGGCTGAGGGGCTGAGCAGTGCCCCCGGCTAGCCGTGTCTCTGGTCAATGACTGACTTTCCTCTCACCCTGGCAGATAATGCAACACAGATCCTGGTGGCCGTGGGGCAGGACCTGGCCCTTCTGGATGTACGGACCCAAGCCTACCGGCCCCTGCTCTCCACTGAGACCGAACCCCGTGCCCTGGTGTATGACCTGCTCCGAGAAACCTACTACTGGCTGACAGAGGATGGAGAACTCCGTGTTCACCACCCAGGGAAGGGTACACAACCTCTTTATGCAGGTGAGGAGGACCAAGGGTGCTGGGTGCTGTAAGGAGGGCTGAGATGGATGCCAAGAGCTGGCCTGCCACCCCAGTACTGCTTTTCCTGCATAGAGGAAGGGACAACCTGGAGCAGGTGTGCCTTAAAACTGCTCTGTCTCTACAGATGCCAGAGAAGTGAACAGCATCTCCGTGGACTGGTTCACCGGGCAGCTGTACTGGGCCAGCAGCCATCCTCCAGCCATCTGTGCAGGGCTGGGCAATGGCCGGGGTTACGTGACAGTGCTGGGGAAGGATATTGCACCAGAGCAGCTGACAGTACATCCAGCTGCAAGGTGAGCAGTGACTGAGCCAGGGTTGGCCTAGGCTTCTGGGATTGTGATGCTGATGCTGACCATATCACGCCTGCTGTGGTGCTATGGCAGCACTGGTATTATGCTGTGAAGTGGGTGCTTAGTGCCTGCCCCCAGGTCCCTGTACTGGGTCAATCGTGGACAGAGGGGCCGGACAGTCATTGCTGCAGCTGGCATGGATGGCTCAAACCGGCAGGAGCTCACAGTTGTGTCCATGGAGGAGCCTGTGGGGCTGAGCCTGGACCATGTGGCTGGCAGGCTGTACTGGATCAGCGAGTACAAGGAGGTAGGGATGAGGGGCAGCAGGGCTCTCTCCCACGCAGGGAGATGATGAGGTGGGAGTTGGAAGAGTGGCCCTGGTTCCCCTGTGTCCATGGCCAAAGCATAGCAGGGAGCAGGGAGTGGTGCCTAGGTCTGGCATACATCCCTGGGCTGGGAGGAGAAGCACCAGGGTGTGGGGATGTCACATGGCCACCGTGCCTTGCCTTGTCCCCAGTCCATCGAGACACTGCGGGTGGATGGCAGCGGGCGCCACTCCTTCCACGCTGTTTTGCGGAGCCATACGGAGCCACTGGGCCTGGCCGTGTTTGAGAGCCGGTTCTTCTGGACCGATGGCACAGAGCTGGTGTCAGCCACCTGGGCCTCTCCCCAGGAGCACGCAGTGCTGCTCCGAGCCTCTATCTCAGCTTTCACTGTGCTGCACACACTGCAGCAGCCTCCCCGTGAGTACCCTGCAGGTGCTGCACTGCCGCAGGGCTGGCAGCATGGCAGCAACCCCCACTACATCCCTGGGTGTTAGGGAAGGCTCACTGGCTCCTGGAGTTCATCAGGTCCTGCCCAGTGGTTTTCCTGGTCCTGTGATGAGGGATTGTGGGGTTGGTACAGAGGGTACCTATAAAACTGTAGGAAAACTGCAAGGGCCCATGGCTTTGGGTAGACCTGAGCCCTCTTAACTCCTGTGACATCGCTACCCTGCCTCCAGCCTTTTTCCAGTCCCAGGACAGTCTGTAGTTTTTGGGGATTGGGAGAGATATTGAGGTCATGACTGCCTGAGCTTTTAACATTCTCTTGCTCCCAGGAAACACTGCTGCATGTGCTCCAGGCCTGTGCAGTCACCTTTGCCTCCTGTCCCCTGTGCACCCTCGGGGCTACAAGTGTGCATGTCCAGAGGGCCTCTTCCTCCTGCCCTCGGGGAAGTGTGCAGGTGAGCAGCGTCTGGCTCTCTGGGGTGGTATACGTCCTTGTGGGAGTTGGAGGAGGGCCATAAGGGGCTGTGGCTTTGGTGGGATGCGGTTCCCAGCACACACCAGTGCTGGGACCTTTCTGTCTTGATTCATGCTGGTGACCCCGTCCAGTGTCCCTGGGGCTGTGCTCACAACTGCCCTTATGCCCTGCAGAGCTGTCCATTGCGTATGCATCAGGAAAGGCCATCTCCCTGGTGCACGTGGGCCCTGGAGCACATGCCAAACAGGTGCAGGAGTGGCAGGAGCCCCTCCACCTGCAAGATGTGGACTGGCAGAGGTCAGTACTCTATGGGACAGATGACCATGGGACTCTGCTGCGTGTTGTGGGCCACCCTGGCAGGAGAGAGGCCATTGTGACTGGACTGCCAGGTGAGACCCTATGGAGTGATAGAGGGCACACTCCCCTTCCTGATGCTCCCTGAGGCCTGAGGATCTCTGGGTGCAGAGCTCAGTGGTCTGGTGGTGCCCACATTGAGGCCATGTCAAGGCACTGGGCAGCTGTGCCCGGGGTTTAGGGTCTAGGGGGACCCAGGCAGAGGTGCAGGGTCATGGGACAGCCCCATAACCGCTTGCCTGCCTGCTCTTGCCAAGTCTGCTCTGCCCATGTGGACATCCGCTCGGGGGACCTGTACTGGCTCGCGTGTAACCGGAGGGACATCGGGGTGATCCAGACATCTGACATGTCCCCGCGCATCCTGCACCGTGCTCGCAGCAGCATCCAACACCTCTTCCTGGACTGGCAGCGCGGCGCTCTGTACTGGCTGGCCCGCGGGCAGCCCCTGCAGCAGCTGAGCCTGGCAGGGGGTGCTCCGTGGGATGCCTGGAATGAGACGTGGCCTGGAGAACTGCCTGCAGCCATGGATAGCAGAGCCTTCAGCGTGCTCTGGAGCTCAGCCCTGGGTGAGCCCTGATGGTATCAGGAGCAGGGAGTGGAGGTGATAAATGTAGGTGGGAGTGATTAGCCATGCCCCACATGCAGCAGGTCCCTGCCTGGACAGTGGGATGCTCATGGGGCAGACTCTGTCCTGTGGCTGAGTCCTTGGCCTCAGCCATGAGGTCCCTGCCATAGCTGTGGATTCTGGGGTGCAGGGTGGGCCACGAGGGGTGCAGGCAGGCTCCAGGTCCTACTGTGCCTCTGCCTCACAGGCCTGCGAATGCTGAGTCTGACCAAGCGGCAAGCAGTCACCCTGGCACCCAGCTGGACCCATGGCCTTGTGGCTGCCTTTGAGCCATACCTAGTGTCAGCAAATGGGACAGCTCTGCTGCTGTGGGACCGGAGGACGCTGGCCCTCGTGCTGTCCATGCCGGCAGTGGGCGTGCAGGGAGTGGTGGCCTTCGTGGGCTCAGAGCTGCAGGCTGGTAAGAGTGGCCGTGGCTTTGTGCCTGGTGCTGCTGCTGTACCTGATGGGGCTGGGTGGCCTGTGCTGCTTTGAGCTGGGGTGGGGTGCCTGGCTGCTGGTGGCCTTGTGGGGTGCTCTGGGAGGTGACTGGAGTGTGGGGAGGACACGGCCCCAACAAATCCCAAATCTTCTGCCAGTGCCACCGAGCAAAGGGTCTCCTGTGCCACTCTCTTCACCTGTGACCACCACTATGAAGACAACCACAAGTACCACTGCTTCTCAGCCTACCACCTCCACCACAACCCCACCACCAAGCAAGACTACCACTGCACTCACCACGACTCCTGCACCAACCAGCAAGGCTACCACATCACAAACCACCACCACATCAAAGACCACCCCTGCACCAACCACTGCCTGGACCACACCGACCAACACTACCACTGCGCAGCCAGCCACCACCAGCACCACCACCAGCACCACCACCACTCGGTCTTTTACAACTAAGATCACTGCCCCACGGCCAAGCACTACCACCCCGCACCCAAACAGTTCTGCACGGGTGGTGACACCTACCCCACCCTTCCGGTCCAGCCCTGCACACTCTCTGACCCCAGTTCTCCATCTGTCCTGTTCTCGCACACATGTGCCCTGCCATGATGGCACTGGGTGCGTGGCCCAGGAGTACCTGTGTGATGGGGAGAAGGACTGTGCAGATGGCTCTGATGAGGATGGATGCGCCCAGCTCTGCAATACCCCAGGTAGGAGCCATTCTTCTGTCCTCTGTGCAGCTGGGTCACCCTGTGTCAGGGCTTCTGGCTGCTTCCTGGTGGGTTTTTTGGGAGAGGGTCCTGGTAAAGTCTGTGTCCTGGGCTCTGAAGCTTCTGATGTGACATACTGGTTCCTTCTGAGCTTGGCACTAGGCTCAAGGTGCTGTTGAAAAAGGACAGAGTTGGTCTCACTGCTCATAGTGACCTAGATGTGGCTGAGTTGAGACTGCCACAATCGCCTTGCTGAGGACCTGGGCTGCTGGAGATGCACTGTCTAGGAGGGACCAAGCCCTGTCACTGTAGTTTGGGGTCTTTCTAGGTCACTGGAGGGCTTGCACAGGGTCTGGGCACCCTGGCTGCCTTCTACAGGCAGTGCAAAGCCCCTTGTCTCCCCAGGGGCCTTCCGCTGTGCGAGCGGAACCGTGTGTGTCAGGGCAGGAGAGCACTGCGATGGGGTGCCACAGTGCCCCGATGGCTCAGATGAGACAGGCTGCTGGACCCCCACGCAGGAGTGTGCCCTACGCTGTGACGCTGCCACCCGCTGCATCCCCAAGAGTTGGCAGTGTGATGGCCATGCCGACTGTCTGGACCATACTGACGAGCAGGACTGTGGTGAGACCCTGGGACTGGATGGGATGGGCTGCTGGGGTTGCCTGCCCCACAGGTGGGTGCACCAGGTTTCTTATGGATCCAGGAGCAGGTGCTGACCAGGGCAACCTGCTGAGAGGATGGAGACAGTGCCACCGCTCAGCCCTGGCCTTTGTCCACAGTACTGAAGGAGTGTGGTCCAGCTGAGTTTCCCTGTCAGAGTGGGCAGTGCGTGGCCCTGGCCCTGCGCTGCGATGGTGACCATGACTGCCAGGATGGCTCGGATGAGGAGGGCTGTGCCATACCCCGGCCACTGCTCTGCCGTGAGGGTGAGGTGACATGTTCCCACAGTGGGGAGTGCCTGCCAGAGGCCTGGCGCTGTGATGGTGCTGCTGACTGCAGGGATGGCTCAGACGAGCAGGTGAGCGGAGCAGGGGGGACACAGCCTGTCTCCACTCATGCCCAGGAGGGCTGATAGCCTTTTTCATCCTTTGCCTTGCAGGGCTGCCCTTGGGAGGAAGGGCTGTGTGGGGACCGGGAGTGGGGCTGCTCCCATGGCCATGACTGCATCCCTGATGTCTGGCACTGCGATGGAGACACTGACTGCACAGATGGCAGTGACGAGGCTGGCTGTGAGCAACACCCTGAATTTATCCCCTCTGTCTCACCCGGGGGTGACTGGTGGGTCCCCAGCACAGAGGGAGATGGGTATGTGTCTGTGCTGAGGTGAAGGGCCTCATATGCTGTCTGCCTATTCCTAGCATCTGTGGTGGCTCCAGGTCCTGGGTAGCTGTTCTCCCTGTAGGGGCCAGTGACTTTTGGATTAATACAGCCTGAAGCCAGGCTACTGGCACAGCTCTGGATGTGGCTGCAATGAGCTCTGGGCAGCCTCTGGGAGCAGCTAAATCTGCCCCAGATGAGCAAAAGGAGCTGGTGGACGAGGCTCAGGGCAGCCTTCCCCACATGTCCCTGCAGGCCAGCCTGCTCCCTGCCAGAGTCACGAGTACCCCTGTGGGCTGGGGTCCTGCCTGAATGCATCCCTGGTGTGCAACGGCCAGCAGGACTGCGCAGATGGTTCAGACGAGGGGGGGAACTGCTCTGTGCCCTGCCAGCGGTCCTGCACTCATCTCTGCTACCCCTCGCCACAGGGCCCTGTGAGTGCCAGCAGCCCTGGGGCAGGGGCTTGCCATGCCACGATGCCCTGGTCCAGCTGCAGAAGGGAGCCTCCTGTCCCCAGCGTGGGCAGCTGATGGTCCCTTTCCCCACAGCGGTGCTGGTGTGGCCCAGGCTATCAGCTTGCTGAGGATGGTCTGTCCTGCATGGACATAGACGAGTGCACGGAGTGGGACAAGGGAGCCTGCAGCCAGACATGCCTCAATGCCCCAGGGTCCTACAGCTGTGGCTGTCTTCCCGGCTACCTTTTGGAGCCTGATGGCCACGTCTGCAAACTCACTGGTAAGACCTGGGGTGGCCAAGCTGTGCTGAGGATCCCTGGTCCTCTAAGGTACACCAGGGGCTGGCGGTTACTTGTCCCCTGTGTCTGCTGCCCATGGGCAACCTTGTAGTCCTGTGAACGGCCCCTGTCCCCTCTGCCATGTTGCCTCCCAGACCCCACTGAGCTGTGAGCTGCTGTTTGCCAGCCAATGGCTGGTCAGAAAATCCATCTGCACTATCTGAAAACATCCTGTGTGGTCGGGCTGAATCCCAGCACACTCCAATGCCTACGAGTGCTGTGTTCTTTGCCTGAACATGCTGGGACCATGGGACCACTAGTGCTGAACAGGGTCCTTATGGCTCTGTGTTGCCCCAGGACCAGAGCCCAAGTTGCTGGTGGCCGTGCAGTCCGAGGTGTTGTCCTATGGCCTGCGGAGTGGGCATGAGGAGGTGGTGCTGGCCACTGACAAGGATCGCGTTGTCTTCTCACTCGACTATGACTTGGTGGAGAGGAAAGTCTTCTGGATGGACCTCGCCACAGAGAGCATCCGCTGGCAGGACCTCAACTTGGGAAAGAAAGGCACACTGGTGAAAGGTGGGCTGTGACAACATGGGGTTAGCAGGGCTGGCCTCTGTCACTGTGCAGTTTCCAGGTTGCACTGGGGTGCCAAGCTGTGATCCCTTATGTGGAGAAGTGCTGGTGGGAGCAAGGTTAGGAGGAGCTAGAGCTCCAGGGATGGAGGAGACTTGGGTTGGGAGCATTGTGCCAAAGGGCCATGCAGCTGTCGCCCCACAGGTGCTGCCTCTTGGATGCATTTCAGGTGTGAGATCAGACTGTATAGCAGTGGACTGGCTTGGGAGGAACCTGTACTGGACAGATGGGGCAGCTGGACAGGTGCTGGCCACTCGCTTGGGGGCTACCTGGCAAGGAACACCAGAGTACACTGTGGTGATGGATGGAGACCTAGACCAGCCCCACTCTCTGGTGCTCCAGCCTCTGGCAGGGTAAGTCTGGGACAAGGGGACATGAGGAGCTCCTTGCCATCCCTGCCCTGCCTCATTTTCCTCCATGGAGGCAGGTGAAAGGCTGGGGGAGAGGTGGGATGGTGGCCTCACCTTGGTGCTGTGGGGACTGTGTGACAGGAGAAGAAAGAGCCCAGACACCTGCTCCTGTCCTGCATGGAGCTCTCAATACATCCACAATGGGATGGGAAGCTCCATGCTGCTTTTCTGGGCTGCCTTGGTGCTGGGATGATGCTGTGTCACATCCATAGGCCTGCACCTCTCTTCCCACTAGGCTGATGTACTGGTCAGAGGTGGGGAGCCACTCACGGCTGATGGAGGCCAGCATGGATGGGAGTCAGCGGCATGTGCTGCTGGCCCAGGAACTGGGCTGGCCCACAGCACTGGCCCTCGACCTCCCCACCCAGAGGATCTTCTGGCTGGATGAGAAGCTGGGCAGTGTTGGTTCTGCACACCTGGATGGCAGCAGTGTGAAGGTGTGGTGAGGCACTGGTGGTGGAGCCCTGATGGGGACCAGGGTGGGTGCTGACAGCTTCTCTGACAGGTCCTGAAGCTGAGCTGGGTCCAGAGCCCCTTTGCGGCAGCTGTGTGCGAGGGGCAGCTCTTCTGGTCGGAGAGGAAGACTTGGTCCGTGCAGCAGGTGGACAAGGCCACCAGCAAGAACAGGACTGTGCTGCTCAAACGGCACGGGCAGCCCCATGGCCTCCAGGTACCTGCTTGGGGAGCCCCAAACCCTGCTGTGCCAGCTCTGCTGATCTCCCATCCTGCACAGCCCTGTTGTCCTCTGAGTGCAGAGGCACTGGGAGCTGTACCCCTATCCCAGTGGTCCTTGGGCAGCAGTCTATGTGGCCAAGTGTGTCTGGTCCTCTTGGAGCGTCTCTGCCTCACCATCCTGCCCCAGGCTGGGCTGTGTGTGGGCCTTGGGAGCATGGTGTGGTGTCAGTTGTGCTCAGCTCTGCTGGTGGGTGCTGACGGGGCTGAGACTGAGCCTGCTGTCCCACAGGTGATGCATCCTGCCCTGCGCCCCGCAGCCCCCAACCCGTGTGAGACGCGTGGCTGCTCCCACCTGTGCCTGCTGAGTGCCAGGCACACGGGGCAGTGCCGCTGCCCTACCAGACTGGTGCTGGCTGCCGATGAGACCACCTGCCTGCCCGCCCGCGATTCGGCCTTTGCCCTCCTGGTGTCACCAGCAGCTGTGACACAGGTACCATCCTCTGGACCCAGCTCTGGGGACTGCTGTTCTCGCTGCCATCAAGGAAGACGGGTACCTATCTTAGTGCTGCCTCCTTCCTCCAGGTCTACCTGAAGGACCTGCCTGCAACAGCTGGATCCCAAGGGTTTCCCCCGCACCAGGCCCTGCCCTTGGCCAAGGTGAGCCGCCTGACAGCTGTCGACTATGCAGTGAAAGACAAGAGTTTGTACTTTGCAGAGGTGGGAAGCAGTTCCATTGGATTGCTGCGCCTGAAGGACTGGGGACGGCTGTCTTGGAAGAAGGCAGTAGCTGTGGAGGGCACGGTGACATCCCTGGCCTTGGACTGGCTGAGTGGGAACCTTTACTGGATCAGGGGGCAGCCGCCCAGCATCTACGTGGCAGCTCCCAGGGGGCGGTGGGCCCTGGCTCTGCTCACCAAAGGGCTGCAGGGCGTTGCCTGGCTGGCACTGTGCCCTCGTGCTTCCACCATGTGCTTTGTCACAGCAGCTGGCAACCATGGGCGCGGTGCCGTGGTAGAGTGTGCGGCCATGGACGGCACTGGCCGCAGAGCGGTCTGGAGGAGAGCCCGGGCTCCCATGGGCCTCGCCTTTGGGGGTGCTGGCACCAGGCTGTACTGGGCAGACCACGGTGAGTAAGGGCTGAGCCGGGGCACTGCTGGGGGTGGTATCAGTGGTGCAGGCGCTCGGTCCGCAAAGCACAGCCTGGCACAGCCCTGAGGGGCAGCCTGGAGCCATGTTTGTCTCCACAATGAAGCCTCTCCATCTGTGCCCTGCAGAGAGAGGTACCATCAGCAGTATTGAGCTGGATGGATCCCGCTTCCGGGTGGTGCGGGAAGGGCTGCACGGTCTCTCACTCTTTTCCGTAGGAGAAGGCTTTCTGCTCTGGAGCACAGCCTCAACCAATGGTAGGTCTGTTTTCTGTGCTTTGCCAGCTCCTCCTACTGCACTAGGACATGGGGTTCTGTCAGTCCCTGTGGGGTGCAGGCTTGCCCCACTGTGGGGTGAAGGGCAAGCTAGGGGACCCCCACCTCCCATCTCAGGCACTGTTGTGGGAGGAGGTGGAGCAGTGCTGACCCCATGTGTCTCCAGGCTCCAGCAAGATCTGGCACAGCCACCTGGAGCAGGCTGAGAACTGGTGGTTCCCAATGGAGCAGGAGTTGGTAGGCATCAGGATTTACAGCCAGTTCTCACAGGAAGGTGGGTGTGGGACTGCCCCAGCCCAGGGCATCTGTGAGGTTCAGCTGTGCCTTGTGGTGGCCGTGCTAACCAGTGCTATTTTGGCAGGTACCAATGGCTGTGCAAAGAACAATGGGGGCTGTGCCCAGCTCTGCCTGCCCAACCCTGCAGGGCGGCAGTGCCGCTGCTCTCCCGGATACCACCTAGTGCATGGGACAGCATGTGCGCTGGCACCACCTTGCCCGGCCCCGCTCCAGGCCTGCCCCAACCTCCAGAGCTGCATCTCTGGAGAGCAGGTCTGTGACGGGCACCCTGACTGTGCCGACGGCTCCGATGAGTCTGACTGTGAGTGCCTGCCCACAGCCAGGGCGTGCTGGGGTCCTGGATACAGGGCAGCCTGCCCAGTCTCCCCCACTTGGGAAGGGGGTCTTACCTGGGTCTCTGCTGATCTATGCCCATCCCTTCAGGTGCCTCAGTGAAGGTGGGGATGCAGGTCCCTCCAGTGGCACCATCAGGAATGTCCCATGTAGAAGAACCAGTCTCATCCATAGCTGCACCCCAGCCTCAGCAGCCTAGCCCCAGCCTGTCAGCAGCCTCCGGCCCCCAGGAGCATGGAGAGCCTTTCTTGGTACCCCCCAGCACGGAGGAGGTGCTGGGGGCTGTGCCCTGCAGCAGTGAGACGTGCAACCTGCGCGGGGACTGCACCATCGAGGCTGGCCGAGTGATGTGCCACTGCGCCCTGGGCTATCGTGGTGACTTCTGTGAGGAGGCCGAGGTGCAGCCCCTGGCAGGACCCATTGCCCTGGGGGTGGCCGTGCTCCTGCTGCTCGCTGCTGCTGCCGTGGGGGCCCTGGCCTACATGCGGAGGCGGGACAGGCGAAGGAGGTGAGCTCTGGGGCTGGGCTGGGTCAGGTACAACTGGGAATCGAGAGGGACAGGGTCTTCTTGCCCAGGGACAGTGTGGAGTCCTGATGCACTCCTGGGCTATAGTGAAAGCTCCAATCACCCCAGCAGGCTATTACCAGGGGCTGTGGCAGGGCTTTGGGATCTGCCCCATCTCTAGGAGATGGCCATACCATTCTCGGCGTACGTTTTTCTGTCTCCAGGACCTCAAGCACTGCTTCCACTCGGGTGCTGACCTTGTACCACCGTGAAAGTGACCCCGAGGAAGAGGATGAGGAGGAAGAACTTCCCCCCAAGAGCGATACATTTGTGAATGAAGCTTATGAAGGAAAAGAGGTGAGTAGCATCTGGAGCAGGCCCTGCTAGGGGCCCCTCTGCCACCCTGTGGTGCCCCAGGGCCCAGTGCTGGCATGGTGCCCACTCCTGAGGCAAGCTCTGCTCTCCTGCTGAAGGAGAGGGGCAAGACCTGGGGTGCCTAGAGTCTGACAGGGCTGCCCCACTCTGCCTGGACCCCTTGTGCTAAGGTGTGGGGTGGGCTTAGAGAGGTTCGGTCAGACTCACCCCTGATACAACCATCTGTGATTTCTGCAGGCGCTGCCAGCCCTGCTGAGGAAGGGACCATCTCACATCAACACCGTATTTTCATAAAGGAACGTTGTGCAGCATCTCTTGTGCCATTGTCGTTTGTGTGTGGGCCAGGGAGGGGCGGTTGGTTTGCTTTTTCTAGATGTCTAAGACCTAAAGAACGTAAGAATCCAGACAAAAAATGTTTGGGAGGTTTATCAGGAGGTCTCCAGTCCCAGCACACTCTCTGCGACTGTCCCTCTGCAGCAAGGCTTAGCTTGCTGACCAGGGTGCTTTGGACTCGCCTGGTATAGAAATCTGGCCAGGTAACTGCAAGGAAGCTGGCTTGGGTCTTACCTTGTTATGCAGGGGGCCGAGAAGGATTTTATAGTACAGTTCTGACCTCCTGAGTGTCCCTTACAAACCAGTGAGACCAGTTTTACCACTTCACACCAAGCTAATTTTGAAAGGGGAAATACATGCTATTTTTTTCTCTGTGATCTTCCTCCCTCCCCCCACTCCGCCCTGAAGTGGCTGTGCTCAAGAAAGGAGAAATCTCTTCTAGAGCTGGTTTTGATCATGGGGGAAAAGTCCTTTGGGAAAGTGCTATAAAAGCTAGCTGTGCCCTTTTACAGACCTTTCCTCCCTGCTTCAGGCAAAACATAGGGAAGCTGGGTGAGCTGTGCCCACTGGCTCTCAGCCCAACCTGCCTGGCAGAAAGCCCATAACCATCCCACAGCACAAACCCATTGCTTTGCATTTATTTTGCCGTTCGCACAGACCTGAGCTGAGCAGAGACATGAGGGAGGTGCTCCCCTCCCCTATTGCCAGCTCTGAAGGTTACATACTTCTAGTACGTTGCTTACATGGGAACACTGAAGCTGCCTCTCTCCAAGCTGCTGTGCATGGGACAGGAAGACGAGGTAAAGGCAGCATGGAGGGACTGGAGCCACCTCTGGTCCTCAATCCAGCATGGCTTTGGCACAGTTGTAGCTCCTGAACCACAGCAGGCTTTTGAGGAAGTTGCAAATATTAAAATCAAGTCCTTGGTCTTGTTTGCAGCCTGCTCAGAGGTGCCCCAGGAGAAGGGCATGGCTTGTAGGCGCAGGAGCCAGCACTGCTTTTGATGCCAGGAAGGCGACTGCTGTCCCAGTGCTGGGGCTACAAGTCAGAGTCACAAGGTGGGCTGCTCCTCCAATGTTGTCCATCTCGCTCATCCTCCAGCACGTCCCAGGGATTGCTGTAAGCTCTACTGGAGCACGGCCCAATCTCCGTCACAGGGCTGGGGGGCAATCTGGGGGCCCTGCGCTCCTTGCAGCAGTGGTGGAAGCTGAGGGCGAGGGCCAGCCCCCCCAGGATCTCCAGACAGCTTCCCAAATAGCTCAGTACCAAGCTGTAGCCTACACCCAGTGTGCTGCCAGGTGGTGCAGGCAGTGCCCATAGCTCCTGGGTGTACCAGGAGCTGGGCACGAGGCTCATCAGCCCAGAGAGGAGCAGCACCAGCCCTGCCACACCGGCTACCAGGTGCCGTGGCTCCGGCTGCCAGCAGCGAACACCCAGGGCAGCCACCACCAAGCCCACCAGGGTGAGCACCAGCGAGGAGGGCATCAGCCCTTGGGCCACCCGCACGGGCACCTGCTCAAAGTAGCCCAGCTCGTCAGCCTGCCCGCAGAGGCGGTCATGGGTGCTCTGCCGCTCCCTGCATATGTCCCAGATGCCCTGCTCCCAGACGACTTCAATGGGCTGGTCAGGTACGAGGCTCACCTGCCTCCACTTGGGTGCCAGCGTGCCCGTGAGTGTCAGCAGGAGCCCGCAGGGGCACAGCACCAGCCCCACGATCATCGCCGTCGGCGTCCGCATGCTGGGGAGGCGACTGAAGCGGGCTCCGGAGGGCTCCCGCTTGCCCGAGGTCCGCGGGAGCTCCGGGGCTCGCCGGACAGGAGCTGTGGCACCGGTGCAGGCGGGGCGGGGGGCGTCCCGGGTGCCGGAGCCCCTGACGGCGGTGCCGGAACCCTCACGGCGGGCAGCCCGCGGAGCCGCCCGGCCCTGCCCGGGCCGTGGGGATGGGCGGGCAGGAGNGGAGGTCCGGCCGCCGCTGTCCCCGCGCAGGTGGCGGGACAGGGGCCGTGCCCAGGCTGCTGGGGCGGCACAGGACCCTGTTGCAGCTCCCTTCATTAACTGCTTGCGAGCTTGTTTTGCTATCAAATTAATTAACAATTAATGAAAATAATTAAGATGAAATGCTGGCAGATCTCACAGTTGGTAACTGGCCCAAGAGACCTCCCTATCTCCCTGTCCTTCAGGGACAGCTCCTGAGTTTGGCCCTGCTCCTCCCCTCCCAGGCTGCCCTCAGAGGGCACCCGCAGACGCAGCAGCCCGGCTCTCGGCGGGAAGAGTCCCTGGGATGTCCACTGAGACAGGTATGGGAAATCACCACAATTGAGAACCCCGATGTGGGATTTTGAGCCCCAAAAAGCACTCGTCTGGTACCTCACCAAATTTCCCTGAATTTCTGCCAGTCACGCTGCGCCCAGGAGAGGGCAGCATCCTCTGTGGATCAATTTCGGGTCAGCAATGCCATCTGAGCTGGAAGGCTGGTTGCCTGTGTGCCCCACGGCATCTTGGCATTGCTGGTTCTGTGGCCTTGGCCGTCTGGAGGGCTGTGTTGGACCAGCTGCTCCCGGCTCCCTTCCCCACTCCTCCATCCCACCCATAGAGCCCTTCAGCTCTATGGGTGCCAGATCATTTTTGGGGATGGATTGTGAAGCTGTTGAACACTGGAGCTTAGTCCAGCTGGAAGACAGGGGTGGGTTGGACTCAGCCAAAGGCTCATGTCCCCAGCCACATCTGCAGAGCAGCCAGATGAGCATAGCTCCAGTACAGGAACACCTGGCTTCGCTGTACACAGCCAGTAGCTTGCTAAATGTTGGCACTCCTCATCTGGGAAACTAAGCTAGGGGTTGCTCATTCCTTTCCTGTCCAATTAACTTTTGTAACTTTTACCCCACTCTAGCCACTGGCTCTGTGTCAAAGACACTCACTACTGCCCTGGGAGCTGTGGGTCCAACCAACACACCAAATGCTGCTGGCCTGATGTGTTGCCCGAGTCTGCCTTCTGCCATGGGATCCCCTGACAGGAACAGGCACTGAAAGCCTGAAACCTTGTATTCCTAACCTTCTCATGAGGCTGTATCTGGACACCAAGTGGATGTTGGCTGTGAGATGTAGAACTCCTGAGGGAGAGGAGGGCAGAGGGAAAGGGCTGATAGCAAGCTGGGTGGCACAGTGCCATGGATGAAGGCCTATCAGTGCCATTTGCTTCCTCCTAGCTCAAGAGGCTTTAACTAAGGTGACAAATCCCAGCTTGGTGGCAGTGCTGTCAGGTGTAGCAGTGGTTGCCCATGGACCAGCCAAACCAAGCAGTGAGCAGGTGATAGTAAGCCCTGAGTCCTGCATGGCTGGCCAGGGCTTTTCTCCCCATCCCAGATGTGTGGGTGGGGTGTATGCCAACCCTGATGGAGAGAGAGAAAATCTGCATTTTGTTGGATTTGCCCACATTTTACCCAGAAAGGCTAAGAAACCTAGAGGGTAATGCCTTCCCTGGGCTTTGCAGTACCTGCCCCAGGATCCTTCTCTCTGCAGCACCTTCCTTTTTCTCTCATCTGTTCCTCCAGCAGTGCTGTGCCCCTCTTGCCCTTGCTCACACAGGTTTGGATCTGGGAGGTGGCCGCTTCTTGGATCTGCAGCTGGAGTAGAAACTGGGTGCCAGGAGTATCACAATTATGCACCAGGGCAGGTTTAAAGACCTGGGCCTTTCCAATTTATTCATAATGCCTAGGGGGATACATCTGCCCTTTGGGCTGGTGCCCAGGCTCCTGACTGTGGGACAATGATAAGCAGATTAGGTGATGTGGCCCTGATGCTGGATGACCTACCCTGAATAAACTTGGGGAAGGAAATGGGATTAACAGAGCTGTTTTCCGTTGCCACAAAGTTAGAGATTGTTCATTTCTTCCCTTTTACTTTCTAATGAGGTGGTATGAAAAGAAATTCAAAGCAGTGCCTGGCCCTTTCCAAGCTCTGGGGAAGCATTTAAAGCCATCTGGCCTCAGAGATAAAGTGGTCTGGCTGAAACTGCCTTCCTTCCCACATTGCCCTAGCTACTGAGTTGGAAAAGCCACCTTACTTGGTGTTTCCTACTTCTCCAAGGCTGTGACTTAGTTTTTCCTACACTGTCACAGTTGTCTCTTTAAGAATGTGATGGAAACTTTATCCAGGCCTGGTTGACTTGGCTTGCCTTTTATTACTATTTTTTAGCACCCCATTGTAAATTGGATAAGCAGCAGAAGGCCTTGAGATAATTGGACCTGGAAAAGATCCAGGGCAGGATAGTCAGAACTTGAGACTGATTCCAAGGAAGAAATTTAAAAAAAAAAAAAAAAAAAAATCCATGATGAGCTATTTAGTCTTGAGTTGTTGAGTTGCTTCTTCCAGCCTCAGACACCCTGCACTAAAGGCTGCGAAGGAATTCAGGGCAATATTCCTGTGTTCTACCTCTTCCCTGCCTCTCTAGCTGTCTGCTTCCAGCCACTGGTGTTGATGGCACCCTAGACTGGACAAGTACTAGCGTCTCTTAGGTGACAGTGTGGGGTCAGTTTGGACCAGTAGCTTTTGAGTTACACCATTATCACACCAACTGAGCAGAGTTTGCCTGATGCCAGCAATGGCCACAGAACACGTGCACACGACAATGTCCAGAGCTTTCTATGTGATCCATAGTCTGGTCAGACTCCCAGGCCCAGCTGAGCTTTCAAAATGTGGCTCTGGAGAGAAGAGCTTCCCTGCACAAAGGTAGCTCTGCCCCTATGTTGTCATCTGAGATCACAGCACTGAGACTTGGGGGCAGTGGGATCCTTTCCCAGGAGGTTACTCTGACTCCCTTCCCTTCACAGCTGCGGGAGCAGGATCCTCAGCAGCAGCAGGATCTCTCAGCATCCTGTTTGCCGTGTGGGGAACAGTTGGGGCCAGGGCTGTTTAGCAGGAGCCTGCAGCTGGTGGTTCCTGTTTACATCCCACTGACCCTGGGGCTTCACCTGTGTTGCATATGGCAAGAGGCCCCCATACTGCCACAGTGCCTGCATGTCCTGTGAGCTCTGCTGTACCTGATCCCTTCTAGGGTTCAAAGTGGACCTGGCCTATGCTGGACACCAAGCCACAAGGCTGCCAGGTCTGCGGACATGGCAAATGGCAGCACATGTGCTGTGCCTCTGTGGGATGCCCTATGACTGGCAGGTAACGAGCAGGCACAACACTTGACCCTGGCTGTGTACCATTCATCCTCTCTCTCACCTGAGGAAAATTTGCTTTGCAGAGCATGGCAGTCCCCTATGTCTCCCCTGATGTAGGAGATGGGAACTGGCTGGGAACAGCACCTGTGCAGGCAGCACCTGCACTTAGGGGTCTGCAATTTCCTCTAGTCTAGATGCTTATGTAGCTCCACTATCCATCTGTGTTTGCCTTTTAGTTGAAACCCTAAATCCCTGCAGGCTGGGAGCAAAACATGATGACTCAAACAGCCCATGCTGGGCTTTTATCATTGGATCTGGTTGTCAAAGCCTGTCCTCAGTCTCCAACTCAAAGGAAAACTTCCTTAGCTAGGTGTCCAGGTTGAAGGATTTTGTTCTGACCTTTCCATTTTGCTGCTTTTTCTTCTACCATTTGGCAAGGGGCGATTTCTTAGAGTGCAAGCTGAGGGTTTTCCTTGCTCTCAAGGCACAGCCCCTGCAGTATGTGAGCGCAACTGGAACACGCTCTTCATTGTGCAAACAGCTGCAGTTGCAATGGGCTTCTCCCAGCCCAGCTCCCAGCTTCCTCCCTGGACACACACACTGCTGTGTTTGTGCCCACTGGGAGGCCAAGGATAAGCCCCAGGCAGGACAGGGTCTGTGATACCCCTGGCTGGCCGAATGTGGAAGAGAGATCTGTGTGTCCTCCCCAGAGCACAGACAGCAGTCTGCAGCACCCAGCAGGCAGTTCCGTGCCCCAACTATCCAGCCTTTCTGGTGGCACTTTCACAAGCAGATTTATTAGCCTACCACTTGCCCATTGACCTGCCCTGCCTCCAGGCAGACCATGGTGGTAACAGCAGCCCTGAGGATGCACTCCAGAGGGGTTATCAGAGAGCAGGGATGTGTTGCGCATTAAAGGGCTTGCAAGCACCCATACTGGCAGGTCTCACTCCAGGGCTGTGACCCTGCAGTGGCTTAACATAGCCAGGCCTGTGGCCATTGGAGTTTTGGCTGTTCCCCCTGCTCAAAATTCAGTGTGAGGGAGCTGCAATTTGGGGTCAGCATCCTGTAATGCCTGAGGGAACAGTAAGTCCATCAGTGAGCACTGCAGCTGATCCTGCTCTCTTTCTGCAGCCCAGCTGTGAGACTGAACACACTCTTCAGACTGGATCCTGGGAATGAGTTGTTGAAAGCATTATTAGATGCCCCCCAGGTATTCACTCATCCTTTAAACTCCCTCACTTTCTAAACTGCTGCACTTGGACTTGCCAGAATGCCCAGTACTGCTTTCAGTTCAGAGAATGATACAAAAATAATTTTTGCAGCTCTATCTATTTTGTTCGGCTCAGTCCTGAAATGGTTGAGAGTAGTTTGGACATGAAGCTCTTGTGCTGGGCTTTGGAGGTGCAACCCGTTTCAGACAGGAATGAGAGCAGTTAAAGCTGTGTCTGGCTGTGGAAACTGCATATTTGTCCAGTTCCTGGGCCACAGATCTTGCAAGGTAAAGGGAAAAGCTAATGCTCATGGGTGCACGGCATGTTGCAACTGGCAAGGCAAAAGCAGAGCTCCATGATGGAGGTTCGTCTCGTTATACTGTAAATGTGACTCATCTGCATGGACTTTGATCTCCCATTGGGCTGAAACGCCTGAAACCAAAGTGCAGATGTCTTATGAATGTGCCTTTACATATTTACTGGAAGTTTGTTCAGCTTTGTGGGCCAAACCACTGGACGTATGGCTAAGGCCACAGTAGAAAAGACCTGCTTAAACTTTTCCCCCTGAGAAAGCCCTGGGTGGGAGACAGCTGTGGCCTGTACCTGTTCTAGAGGCTGAGAAATTGTGAAACTTCTAGTCTGTGGGAAATTATTCTAATAGGTTTGGATGGAAAGATAGCTGCATCTTGCTCCTATGTTATTTCATTGAATTATAGAATGTTTTGAGTTGGAAGAAACTTTAAAGATCATCTACTTTCAATCTTCCCCACTGTGGGCGAGGACCTTTTACGCTAGACCAGGTTGCCCAAAACCCCATTCAATCTAGCCTTCAACACTATCAGGGATGAGGCATTCACAAATTCTCTGGGCAAACTGCTCCAGTGACTCACCACCCTCACAGTACAGAGTCACAGAATATCCGGAGCTGAAAGGCAACCACAAGGATTATCCAGTCCAGCTACTGCCCCTGCACAGGACAACCCCAAGAATCACACCATGTGCCTGAGAGCATTGTCCAAACACTTCTTGAACTCTGTCAGACTTGGTGCTGTGTCCCCTTCCCTGTAAAGAGTTTCTTCCTAGTATCTAATCTAAACCTACACTCTTTCAGTGTAAAGTCATTAATCCTTGTTCTACCACTACATTCTCTTGTAAAATGTTCCTCTCCAGCTCTCTTGTAGGCCCCTTTAGAGACTTGAAGCTGCTATAAGGTCTCCCCAGAGTCTTCTCTTCTCTAGGCTGAGCAACCCCAGCTCCCTCAACCTGTCTTTGTACAAGAGATGCTCCAGCCCTCTGATCGTCTTTGTGACCCTCTTCTGGACTTGCTTCAACAGGTCCATGTCCCTCTCATGCTGGAGGTCCCAGAGCTGGATGCAGCACTCCAGGTAGGGTCTCAGGAAAGCAGAGTAGAGGCACAGAATCTCCTCCCTCGCCCTGCTGCCCACACTTCTTCAGATGCAGCCCAGGACAAGTTGGCTTTCTGGTCTGCAAAGGCACATTGATGGGTCATGCTCAGCATTTTGTCAACCAAAACCCCCAAGTCTTTCTCCTCAGGGCTGCTCTCAATCTATTCTCGTCCCAGCCTGTATTTGTGGTTGGGATTGCCCCAACCCAACTGCAGGATCTTGCACTTAGCCTTGTTCAATATCTCAGGCCTGTCCAGATCTCTCTGGGTGGCATCCCTGCCCTCCAGCATGTTTACCACGCCACACAGCTTGTTGTCATCAGCGAACTTGCTGAGAGTGCACCTGATCCCACTGTCCCTGTCAGTGACAAAGATTAAACAGCTCCAGTCCCAATAGTGAACCCTGAACACCACTCGTCACTGGTCTCCACTTGGGCATGGAACTGTTGACTGCAGGTCTTTTAGTGCCACCATCCAGCCAATTCCTTGTCCACTGAGTTGTCCATCTGCCAAATCCGCATCTCTCCAGTTTAGAGACAATTATGTTTTGTGGGACAGTGTCAAATGCTTTGCACAAGTCTGAGTAGATGATGTCAGTTGCTCTTCCCTTAGCCACCAACACTGTAACCCTCTCATAGAAGGCCACCAAATTTGTCAGGCACAATATGCCCTTACTGAAGCCATGTTGACTGTCACCAATCACCTAATTATTTTCCATGTGCCTTAGCATAGTTTCCAGGAGGATCTGCTTCATGAGCCTGCTGGGCACCAAGGTGACACTGAGAGGCTTATAGTTACCTGCCTCATTTTTATTTCCCTTTTTAAAAAATGCTTCCCCATTCCCAGTCAGTGGGTGCTTCACCAGACTGCCATGACTTCTCAAATATGATGGATAAAGGCTTAGCCACTTCTTCTGTCAGTTCCCTCTGGACCTACAGATGTATCTCATCAAGTGCCGTGGACTTGTGCAACTTCAGGTTTCTTAGATGGTCTCAAACTGTTTCTCCTACAGCATGTAGTTCCTCATTCTCCCAGTCCCTGCCTCTGCCTTTTGCAAGTTGGTTAGTGTGACTGGAGCACTTGGCAGGGAAGACTGAGGCAAAAAAGTCATTGAGTACCTCAACTCTCTTTATGTCCTGGGCAATCAAGTCTCCCATTCTTCCTTTTATTACTGATGTACCTGTACAAGCTCTTCTTGTTGCCCTTGACTTCCTGCTCGGGTTTAATTCTGTCAGGGTGGTCAGTTCCTAACCTGATCCCTGTCTGCAATTTATCCATATTCCTCCCAGGCTATCTGGCCTTGCTGCCACCCTCTGTAGCCTCCCTACAGGAGGGTCTGAGTTTGAGTTTGTCCAGGAGCTCCTTGTTCATTCATGTGGGCCTCCTGGCATTTTTGCCTGTCTTTCTCTTCATTGGGATGCTTGCTCTGGAGCTTGTAGGAGGTGATCCTTGAAAACTAGCCAGCTTTCTGCCCCTTTTCCCTCCAGGCCACTACAAATCAGATCCCTGAAGAGGCCAAAGTCTGTTGGGGCCAATGTGTAGGACCCAGCATTTGGCCTTATCATACCTCAGCACCTCGACCCAGAGCCTTCCTACCAGCAGATCCCACATCCCATTCTCTCTTTGGGGTGGATTGCTACAATTTCAAAGTGTTTTATACCTGACTTGAATCGAATTTCATCTAGATGATGTCAAATCCTGTCTTTCCCAGGTCTTTAAGGTCATCTGATGGTTCTACTTTCAGAATTCCTCTGGTCTTGTTTTCTCTAACATTATTCACAATATTTCTAAGACAGTGTATTGTGACTTCTAACCCACAGTATGGCAGCGGCGAACAGTGTGAAAGCCAGGATCATTTTCCTGCTGTTCCTTTCTGTGTATGTCTTTCTAGTCTAACTGTAAGCCATGAATAGCTCTTGTCACCAGATCAAGGTGCTTTATTTGCTCTAATTTTACATCCATCTTTCATTTAGATGGTATTTCCCTTTCTGACAAGAAGTCTGAATGGGATAACACGAGCCCTTTATGGAGGTCAAAATTTTCACATCTGCTGCTTACCCTTTATCTGCTAGATCTTTGAGAGAGAAAATTTAAGTGGTTTGGTATAACATAGTTCTTAAGAAATCACAGTTATTTGCTTCTCAGTCCCCATATTAGCCCCTGGGTGCCTCTGAATTAATCCTTTGTGCAGATTGATTTTCTAGACGCTGAATTATGGATCCATAACTTGACTTCAAGCCTTATAAACAGGATTCTATGCTCATTCTGTGCCATTTCCTTGGTTCCACTCCAGCAGTTCTTGGAGTGTGTGGCTTGGGAACTGGAGACAGCTCCTCCTATGATAATGAGTGTTGCTGTAGTTCATACACATTTTACCTGGCTGAAAGTTCATGAACCTCTTCTTTCACAATCTTGGCTCATTTCCTGACCCCTTTTTGTTCATTATTACGGCTGAATGCTGGGGCAAGAGTTTGGTTGTAGGTGCCTAAGAGAGAGACTGCAGTCTCAGCTAGTTATCTTTTTATCTTGGTAGTTTGTGGAGGGCAACAGATCTCTTCAATGAGATATTCACCTCTAGATTCAACTTTTATGTGGAAGCTAAATGCACAAAAGGCAGCAGAGCCATCAGTTTTTTCCATGTGCTTTACTCAAGTGAATAAGAGTGATGGTCTTACCCACCTCTTGGTCCTTCCTCCTCACTCTCCCAGTGTTGCTTCTCATGTCCATCACTACCTTTCCAGCACATAAGCAATCTCCTCACTGGAAGCCATCACTGGCAAGGCAAACAATGGGTACAGAGCTAACTGGTTCTGTCTAAGCCCACCTGCAAATGTTTGAGCTTTGCTAATTCTCAGATCTTTCCTCTGCTTTTCCCCTCTCTCTCCCTTTTATAAAAAGCTGGTTGCAAAGAATTACTACTGTAGCACTGGGATTTTAGGAGAAAAAAATCTCCCCTAAGAGGAGAGGCAGCCCTGGGACAGCTCCTCAGAGCAGTGGTGGCTTGTCACTCTCAGGGATCTGGTAGTGTTGGTTGGACAAAACCACCTGGGTTGCATCAGTGTTGGCAACCAGTCTTGCTCCAAGAGGAATGCTGGATGAGAGACTGTGGAGAGCTCTTCCAGGCAATGCTGCCATGGGTCTGCAAAAGAAAATATTCAGTACATACCAAAGCTGGGTTATTCTCCCACATCAGGAGCACATCTGCACTGCACTTGGACACAGTAGCCCTCTCTTTCTGTACGCTCAGGAGAGCTGACCTTGCATTCCTCCCTCAGGCCTGTCACTTTATTTGGAATATCCTTACTGGAATGTCTGAACTTGCAAGCTTGTTGCAGAGCTTCCTGAACACCAAAATTTGAGATTTAATAGTAAGACTGGGAATACTTCCATCTCTCCCCATGGCCTGGACTGCCTGAATGCCCTGGGAGCTGATGCCTGTTCCACTGTTCTACTGTCTTTGCTACTGCAACAGTAATTAGGATAAGGTATAATTACAAAGTTTGCTCTGGGACATATGCAAGGCCATTGAGCAGCATTGCAATATCCTCTGTATTTTCTGCTGCTTTTAGTTCTGTGACAAGTGCAGACCCTCTGTTTTAAAGTGGGAAGCTAGTGGTGATGTAGGTATGAGCTGGCACTAAGTTCCATGCTCCGTTCTTCATCCTGCGGACTCGTCATCTGTCCTCTCCAAAGTAAGCTGTGGGTGCTCAAGGTGTCAAATATGGCAATTGTAGATGCAAACAAATTATTGTAGTTTAGGCACTTGGTGGAGAAATCACAGCCAAAAAATCTGGAGATGTGTCCTGGAGGTCATCAGGAGATGAAAAAAAAGGTACTTCCATCTTTTGGAGACACCCAGAATCATCCAGGCAGCACCAGTGATACCTGGCACAGACGACTCACTGGACACGTTTTTCAAGGGTGGGCAGAAAGTATCATGCAAAGATAGCTCAGCTTGGCTTTTCTAGCCTTTTGCAGCAGTGCCTGCCTTTGGAGGATGGCATAATGGGCTTGCTCCCAAGGTATACCCCAAATCTGGCAGCAAAGAAGACCCATTTTTTTCTAGGAAGTTCACTGCAGACCTTGGAAAATATGGCAGTTTACAGCTTGGTCCCTGATTAAACTTGTGCATGTTTTTGCTAACTACCACCAGTACTCTTCCCTCAGCCCTCTGATTCAACCAGACCTGCCTTGTTTTCACATACCAGCAATGCCTCAGGAGCTGGGCAGTTATCAAAAGACAATGAATCACCTAAAACATCCGCTAACTCATTCAGTAGGAGCTTGTCTTACTCATAGCACAAATTCCAACTCTCAGCTGCTCCGAAAATTTTTTACTCACAACATATGCAGCCACTCCCGGTCACATTTTTGCCATCTCAGTGAGGAACACAGGCCCTCATAGCTAGAAGACAAGGTCAGCAGCTGCAAATCTCACTGAGAGACCAAGGATTTCCCTTCTACTCATGAAGAGACAGGTACCCATCCCTGATGCTTGTTTTTAGAAATACTGGGGTTTTTCCAATAGTAAAATTTCCCTTTGGTTCTAAGTTTTTCTGCTATAACACCAGACAGAGAATTCCCCTTGGTGGCTGTTGCCTCTAGCCCAATAATGTGCCAGCAGGCTTGTCTTAGCAGGGCTGACCTTTCAGAGAGATGTTCAACTTGATGTCAGCTACAGCTGCAAAGCCAAACAGGATCCAGTTCTGATCCTGCTTCTTTTTTTCTGCCTTGGCTGGATTGGCTCCTAGACTGCTCCATAAATCATTGTCCAGTGATAAAATACCAAGGGGGACTGGGTTTGTCTCATGCTACTCTTGAGAAGTCAGATTTTATCTTAGCAAAAACAGCCCCTGGGAACATGGAGCACACTGTACATCTTCCCACCCCTCCATGGCTTTTTTCTGCACTGCTCCAAGGGCCATTTTGTACCAACACCAAGGTACTGTTCCTGTTGTGCATTATAGCCTGACACAGTGCCTTGGCACTTCAGCATTCCTGGCAATGACCAGACTGGTGTCCCCTGTCCCTGCCCTGTTTCAGTGCTGGTGTAGCTCTCATGCTCTGCATGAGACTTCTCCACCCTGGTACAGACAGTATTGCTGCTTGTAAACCAGTCTTATCAGCATTATTCTGACTTGCAGGGCTTTGTCTCACTCCTGCATGCTCTTCGCTGTTAAATGCTACTTTGTTTAGGATGTGGATATGCTCCACAGGGGAGCACCAGCAGCCAGGTGCAGTGCTTAGGAGGAAGGAAGAGATGTCTGAGAGATGGTATGAGAAAGATTGATAAATCCATGTATACTAAAGAGAGGATGAGTCTTCACCTTTGCAACACATGAACTAGAATCTAGAAAGTGTCAAATAAAGTTAGCAAATGACAGGTTCAAGATAAGCAGTAAGAGATGGGTTTTCCTCTTTCACAATGCAGAGCAGAAGAATGTTGCAGAGGCGCTCCTGCAATTTCTAGGGTCTTGAGGAAAAACTGGTGTTACTCCTGGAATGGTTGGGGAATGCTGAATCCAGAGACACCAGCTTTGACCCAAGAGCAGGAGACTGCCAGATGCCTGTACTTCTTGGCCACTGCTGAAGACATGATTATGCAGACAAGATCAGGTTAACAGTAGGACTTGATGACCTTAAAGGTCTTTTTCAACCTAAACAATTCTATGATTCTATGGCCTTTGTGCACCTTGGGTGTTCTTGGGTAGGAATGTTATTGTCGGCCCTGGATGAGGTACTATCAAATGGTTCTGTTCCAAGAAATAGTAACACTTCATCATCTTGGGTTTGTGGCATAAACATTTAGCAATCCTGTGTGGATTTCGGGGAGGGGGGGCAAGATCTATTCAGTATTGCTATACCTTCTTGAACCTCTATGTTCCTTGGACTGTATCCTTAGCCATCACACCCTCTGTGCCAGAAAGCCTGTCCCTCTGAATGGCAGCCACTCCTCCCAGTTCTGTGTCATCAGTAAACTTGCAGAGGACACAGTCTGCCCCATCATCCATATCATCGATGAAGATATTGGACAGGATTGGACCCAGTCCTGACATTGGGGTACACTGCTAGTGAATGAAATCCAACAAGACTTCTACCCTCAACTGACACCTTCTAGGTCAGGCCATTCATTCTGTTTTCAATCCACCTTACCCTCTAGAGTGAGGAAAGCTAAAGTCCAACTGGAATTGAATTTGGGCAGGGATGCCCAGACAGTGTTCCTGTATTCCCCTCTGGTTTCCACTCTCTGTGGGGCTCCCTTTCTGTATCTGGGTTTGGCCAGGAGCTCCTTATTTATCTGGGTAGGCCTCATGGCAATTTTACTTGGCTATACATTTGTTGGAATGGAGGTCTCATGAACTTGGAATACTAACCAGATTTTTTGCCTGCCCTTCCCCTTACCTCCCCACCTCTTCCATCCAAGGTCTTATCTCATGGGACTCTTGCAAGCAGATCTTGGAAGAGGCCAAGGTATACTCTCCTGAAGCTTGCTTCTCAGCCTCCTTCCTCCCCTTGGGATCCTCAACTCCACCATCTTATGGTCACTGAAGTGAAGGCTGCTTTTGAGCTTTGCTTCTGAACTCCTTGTTGATGAGTATGAAGTTCAGCACTGCAGCTCTCCTTGTTGGCTCCTTTGTCACTTGGAAGAGGAATTTATGATAGGTACACTCTGGGGAACCTCCTGGGTTGCTCATGTCCTGCTGTGTTGTCCCTCCAGCATATATCAGGGTGGCCGAAGTCCCCCATAAGGACACCAGGACCTGTGAACATTACACTGCCATTACTCCATTCTGTAGAGGGCCTCATCCAGCTGTTCCTCCTGGTCAGGTGGCCCCTTGCAGACACCCACTGTGATAACATCACCTTTGCCTGTTCTTCCCATAGTCCTAGTCTGTAAGACTGGCTCCTTATCCATCCCTAGGCAGAGCTCCATGTATCCATGTGCTGCTCATGCACATGAAGCACAACTTCCCATCCTCCCTGCCCATTTTGTCCTTCCTAAAAGCCTGTATACCTCTCTTGCCACACTCTAGTCATGGAATTTATCCTACCACAAGACTGCACACAGATCTCTGATCCCCCATACTGCATGCATTAGTGTATGTGTTAGAGAGTTCCTGGAGAGGCTTTGGGGGATTTCTCTACAGTTCCTTGCTTAAGCTCAGCTGGGGATTTTGCGATCCCCTCCTGTCACACCACCCTGTGCTCAACCACCCCATGTGCCACTCCCTCACAGGACTGCTGACTTCTTTCTCTCTCCCTGTCGTTCCTAGTTCAGACAGTGGCTTTGAGCACACAGAAGCTCTGACGTTTCCTTGCAGCTTTGCCCATGCTCATGGGTGTGTCAGCTGACAGTGTGTCCATTAGCTAATTGAGCTAATTGAGTTTCGCTGTTTTCTTAAATTGCACTGAAGACAGTTTGCATTCCATTGTCTCTGTTCTCCTGTGAGGTACTACTGACTGCAATCTTTTAGGAGCAGCAGATTTCCAGACAGCAGCAGACAGATCTCTGTCTTGCATCTTCCCTCAGTTGTGAGAGCACAAACTGGGCATAAGAAGATTCATCCTCAGCCCAGACATTTTGCTGATGTGTTTCTAGGGCTGGCCCAGTCCTGCTGAAGGCTAAGTGGTTGATGAATGCATTAATCTCACCTGCTGCATGTGAGATGGTGCCTCTGTTAGCTCTCAGAGCAAACTCTGGTCAAAGGTTGATACACATGCCTTAATCACTTCCCAGCTGACTTGGGGATCTCTCATTTTGAAAATGTCCTAGGAGGCATGTCTGACAAATCTCTCGCAAATACAGTTTATCTCTGAAATCCACTGATTTTCCTCTTTAAAAGCCCCCTTTGGGGATTTCTCAGGCTAGGTACAGCCTAGGGTGGGATGTCCTCTGCACTTGCTCCCTGACAGCCAGGCCAGATGCTTCAGCTGCTTTTCTCTCAGTAACTACAAACACTCAGGATGTGTCAGCACAAATGCTAGTTCTGCTAAGTAAAGATGTTTCTGCTTGGAAACCTGGTTCTGAATGTATCCCTGAGAAGGGGAACAGTCTCTTTTGGAGTGAGAAGTGATCCTGAGATTGATGCCAGGCTGATCCTGCTTCATCAGTAGCTCCAGACTCCAAATGACCTTCAAAATTTGCACCGCCTTCATGTAAAACTGTGGCTGAGGTGGTTGTGTTCCTTTCAACTCTGTGCAGGTCTGTGGCACCTCACCAACCTTCTTCCAGCAGCCCTGGGTGACATGTACTACTGGGGCTAGTTTGTCAGGTAAATGGGAATGAATGGTCTGGGAAGGAGCTGTGAGAGCTCTTCAGTACCAACACAGACCCCCCCTACTTGGGTCAAGGTGGTTTTGGTTAATGTTCTGCTTGTGGTGTGGAGGCACAGACAATTCAAGATCACCAGGACCTGCCAGCTGCCCTGTGGCAGGACACCTGGAGATGTGAAGCTCGGCCTCTGGCTTTGGCCTCGATGTTCCCAGGCTGAGTATGACACTCTACATGGCCAGAGCATTTCCCTGCAGGAGAGCAGTACCTTGCTGTTTGCAGGTTTGGAGAGGCCCAGGGACCCAAGGAACACTGAAAAGCAGCAGAGGTGAGAGATGTTTGCTGACCCATGGAAGTTTCCAAAGCCTCTCCTGGGAAATATCCTCCTCTGCCTCTGCTGTTGCCTCATGTTCACTCACCTCCTATCCCCACTTTCTGGCACACTGGTTTTGTTTCCCTTTTGTTTTACTGGCTGTATGGCTGTATAGAAGTCCTTGGGTATTACCAGCATCTCTTTCTGTTTGGACTAATCCAAGTGTTTTGCCTTATTTTCATACTATTCCTATCAACACATGTAGCTGGGGGCATGGAGGAATCTCCCCTGCTTTCCAGTCGTTGGAATCACATCTGGGGGCAGACCATTGGTCCCAGGGCTATTAGCATGCAATATAATGAATGGTCAGGGAAATTTCTCCCACAGTAGTCTGTGGGGATGGAGACATGGTCACAGCGCTCGCTGGGTATCCTATAGGTACATGCAGCTCTGGTCATCCCAGGACTTCTCATATGGTCCAGCTGGGCCAATCCCCAGCAGGGAGGGATGGTGAGAGCCTGCATGTTCTTCTGCTGGTGCTCATCCTTTGTGGGAACTGTGTTAGGAGGCTTCCTGCCTTCTCCGAGTCATGTCAAAATCAGTCACAAATATTCTCTTTGAAGCTCTTCACACAGCACTGAAGCAATCTCGCCATCAAAGCAGTTGCTGGAAACAGGCAGGCTGCTTAAAAGGCACTTGAGCACTCTCACATCACGTTCAGGCTGTATTAAAATTTTACCGTGCTGTTTCGCACCTCAGATGAATCACAGTCGCTCCTGAAAAGCATCGGGGGCTAGAGGGGGAGGGTGGGATATGTGCAAGGAAGGGGCTTTTGAAAGGGATTATTAATGCACAGAGATGTTTTGGTGTCTGAGAAAGGCCCTGAATGGCAGCTCTGTGCTTTCTTTCTCTGTGCTCATTATCAGTGAAGGGTGTAGCTGCTGAAAAGCTGAACAGAGCGAGGGGAGGACATGGCTGCTGCTTAGGCGGGGACGAGCAGGGAACAGGACATGGGAACAGAGGGAGGTGGGTGCTGGCTGTCTCCCTGAGAGGCAGTTTCAGGTTACGAGTTCAATGCCTGCCTCCCTTTGGGAGGCTGCAATACGGCAAGTCGTTTCTTGATGTGCAAACAATTAAAAAGAGGGTGTGTCAGTGTGGAAGATGGAGAAAGCAAACACCTCCTCTGGGATCTGGCTGTCTCTGCAGCTGCTCACCTAAGGCACCTCTTGCAGAGGGAGTTTCACACAAGAAAAATGGCTGGGGACATCAGGTTACTTTCAAGATGGAGTTTGAAAGCGTGAGATCTGCCTTGAACCTCAGGGTATAAAGGGTATTCCTCACTTTTTTACATGGGCATAGAGTGGGTCTCTTGGGTCATATCAGAGTTTACAGTTGTCTTTTTGGTGTTCCCCAAGGTGGCCCTGTAGTACTGGAGAGATGGCTGTGTGAGGAGGCAAGCGGGCAGGCTGCCTTTATTCCCCTCCCAACAGCATCCTTGAGCACAGGGAGCACATTTCCTGCAGTGCCGACCCGCCCTGCGGGAGCAATCAGGACTACCTGAGGGCTTTGTTTTCTTCAGGTTTGTCATGGTCTCATGAGTTCTGCAGATGCCTGCTGGGTCCTTCAGCCTCGTTTTCTGGAGGAGTGTTCCGGTCACCAAGGCCAGTAAGTGCATGTCTTTGCCTCTTCCTCTTGCTTGAACATTCCCTGACTCCCTGCATCATCCCAGCCTCGTTGCAAATAGGCTGCTCGAAGCCACTTGCCCACTGCAGACTCACGTAGCCAGGCCTCCTGGGCAGGTGCAGAGGCCAGGAGAGGAGTCAGACATTGGCTGGTGAGGTGGGAAGCGCCTCCTTCCAGCTCTCTGGAGGCTGAGGTGCTGGCAAGGAGTGAGCAGCTGGACTGTTGTGTGTTTCCATCCCAGCCCTGAGGAGATTTCGGCACACAGGGCTGACTGCACTTGACGCCTGTGTGTGTCAGGTGCTGGCACAGGGTCTGCCTTCACTGGGCAGATCCATCACACGGCTGCTGAATCAAGGATAGGAGAAACCCTGGTGCTGCTTCTAACAGAGGAGGATGCTTTTCTATTTCTGCTCACTACCTATTCACTCCAGAGCCAGGAAGCAGAGAGAGCAACCTTCATTTTTTCTTCAATGCTAATTTTCCATTCTTTTTTGCCTGCCTCAGTGAGCCAAGCACCAAACCAAGGGCTTTATATATTCTCTGGGAGTAAAATGCCCCCCTAAATAAACCCTAATTTCTTTCTACTGAAGCTGAAATGTGCTGTCTCCCATATCTAAAAGCAGCGGGGGGAGAAGATGCACACAGGCCCAGTTCAGCCTGCTGCCACTCCCTCTGTCCTGGTTGATTTGCCACTGCCCCTCGTCATACTGATGCCTGTCACTCTGCTGACAGCATGAGAGACAAACACCAGTTTGCCTTGGCCAGAAAACTTGCCTTGCAAAGTAAAAAAGCCAGCTCAGGGCTTTTCACTTGGAGAGAAAGAGAGTGAGAAGAATAGACTTGAAAGCAAATTCCCATGTTTTTTTGCTTCGGGTGAGAGCTTTTCCCACGCTCCATTGGAAGGAGTGCAAGGAGCAAATGTTTCCCAGTGTCTGTAAACACCAAACACTGCTGAGGAGCAAGGAAGAAAGACAGTCTTACTGGAGAGAGGCAGAAATCAGTGGTGTGCGCTCCCGCAGTGCTTTGTGCCTGTGTGTCTGCTCCTTCCATGCCCGTGGATTTTCCAGGCCTAGCTACGTTTTCTGGTTGTAGCGAGAGTGTCAGACCCCGGAGTACTCTGACATGAGGGCAGGTGGTGTTTGCTGTCCCCCACAAAGCTGCACCATTGTACTGGAGGCTGCTGCTTCCTCTGTGAGAGTCCCAGCTACTGAACTGGGAAGAGGCTGGTGGGTTTGTTTCCCAAGCTGACACCTGGGAGCTGCTTGACATTTTTTTGTGTTTGGTTGGGGCTGGTCAAGGACCATTATCTCACTCTGTAAGACTTTTGCTTCTCTATCCAAAGAAGGCTAGGAAAGCAAGCCTGGTTCACTCCATCTCCCAGGTCAGTTGCTTTGCCTAGCTCTGGCCCTGTCCCTCACCACCCTTCTTTCATCTGATTCCTGACTCCTGTCTTCAGAGTAAAGAATTGACTGAAAACTGTTCTGAAAAATCAATTAACATCTTGCCTTCTGCCAGTCATCAGCCCAGCCTTCAGGAGCAACCTTTTCCAGAGCACCAAGTGCTTTGGGGCCTCCCCCCATCCTTTCCAAGTCCATGTGCTTTCCACAGAAAGCCAGTGTTAAGCAGACAGTCTCCAACAGGGCTGTGTGAAACGCATCCATGCATGGGAGAGCGTGCCCATGCAACTCACACCCTGGGAACCGGTTCACCAGCTCTGCAAGCAGAGGCCTGTCAGGTGAGGGAGTCTGTGTCTCGGCTCTTGAGGAGCCATGTGTCTTTAAAACACCCTGAGAGACAAGAGATTTGAAGGCAGCTTTTGGAAATGAGGAACCAGCTGAGGCTGGGGATGCTTAGCAGGCATCCCTGAGGATTTGGTTCAGCTTTTCAAGGAGACTCATGTAAGGGGAAGTTTGGAAGCTGGTGCTCACTAAACTGTTTAGAGATGTGGGCCCTGCTTCATCCCAAGATGTTTGGGGGTGCTTGGAAATCTGTCCTGATAAATGCCCCAGCAGCCTGGTGAGCCTGCTGCTTTTTTCAACTGGCCAAGTAAAGAGTATTTCTGACAACAAAAGCTCTACCCAAGGGTCCCAGTTTTAAACATAGCACTGGCATCCGATTGTTGGTGCATTTTGGCATCTTCTCATCAATGAGACACTGTCTCCTTTGCCCCCCTCCCCTTGCCTTTGGTCTTGCTCATAGAAAGCCATGACTGTATCCTGCAAGCGCCCCTATCTGCTCCTGCGATCTCCCTTTGTTTGGCTGCCAGCTTTCTGCACCTGCGTGCATACCTGCTCTCCCTCCCCACTGCGGTTAGTCCTTCCCTCTCCCAGCCCATGGGCAGGAAAGTGGGTTTTAGCCGGGTCCAAGTGGTAAGGGAGTGTTTGGCAATGGCAAGCATTCCCACTCCAACAGCAGCCCAGCCATAGGTGGGATGGCACACACAGGCAGCTTGGTTATTTGTGAATGAAACACGAGTTGCTCTGCGATTAACCCTCTGGAGGGATCCTGCCCACATCTGTCCCAATGGGACTGGAATCTCCATGTTTCCTTTGCTAATTGAGCCCAAATTGTATTAGCTAATCCCATCCCCAAATCCCACAGCTGTCCAAAGCTTAGTAAAAGCAACCATGCACACTGGCTGGGAGTTTGTTCTTGTCTGCTGTTGGGACAGGGATTACTGTAACACAGTGTGTGTAGTTTTGGAGTGGGGTTTTTCTGTTTGTGTTTTTTTGGGGGGGTTGGGAGGAAGGTGTTTTTCCTTGGTAGTCTGTAGCCGACTGCCATAATCACTATCTCTCACTCCACAGAGAATATTCATCATAAGAAAAAAGACATTGTCATCAAGAGATGACAGGTGATGTAAAATCAGGGACACACAAAGTTAATATCAGTTAGACACTGTGTGCTTCCATCCTCTGCCATGATGCCCACCCCCAGGTTTGTTCCTTTTCTTGCATCGATCACTGGGACAGGCTAATTTGGAGGCAATGACCTGCCCTGCCCTTTCCCAAGGGGGTGCTCCACGTTACCACCAGACTCTACATCAGCATTGCCAAGACCCTTCAAGTGATAGCTAGAAGCAGATGAGGGCCTTGGCCAGCATGGGCTCCAAATATTCACCAGCTACTCAGGGAAAGGAAACAAACTGGACGGACCCACTTGAGGGCATTCCCTGTCCAGGAGGAACCACAGCAGACAGATCACCAGCCCAGAGAAGCCTCTCCTCTAGAGACCTTGCTTGAATGGAAGCAGGACATGCTCTGCTACAGTTTCATCTTTTAAAGAGAAGCAGGGACTGAGTCATTAAAATCTTACCTATGTCATGCTCGTTTGCTTGAGCTTTTGTAGCCTCTCCTCCCACTCAAACTACCTCAAGAGACAGAGGGGACTGGAGCAGCTGTGGGAGCCCCTGGCCACAGGATACAAAGCCCACTTGTTATCAGCACTGTCATATGCCTCTCTGCCCCCTCCCCCTTCCCAGCTCCACCACAACCGCTGCATCCCAACAGCACAAGCCGAGCATCCATCAAAAGGGCTATTATCCCACGATTTCTTAACAGTCACTGTTGCTCTTGGGTATGGAGAACCAAGCTCCCCCTTTGACACAGTGCCCCGAGCAAAGGAATAGTGGTGCCTGTCGCTGGCTGGCATACTGATCTGCGGATTGTCACGGCAGCCGGCATGGGATGGGGGGCTGCTGCCTGCACATGGGGCTGTGTTAGCAATTTAGATCTTCACTCCAGTCCTACAAGGTAGACAGGTCCTACAGAGTTCATACTTTTGGCCTCCAGATGTTAGCAGCGAGGGTAACTCCCAAGGAGGGTGGTTAAGAGACCACATCCTTCATTCTTTATGACTTATGCTTTTAATCTGCCCTTCCTGGACTGGAGGAGAAAAGGAGCACAGAAACAAAGCCACCAACCTCTGGAGTAGGCAAAGGGTCTGCAGTGCACAGAGAGGCAATTTCCAGGGATGTGCACATTGACTCAAGCAACTCATGACTGGCACCAGGTGCTAACATCCCCAGGAGCCTGCTGGAGGATGCCCCTTTGCTCTTTCACCCTGCAGGCGGTAGGTGCTGGCTCTGGTGGCCCCTGGCTCCATCACAGGTGCATTTTTCTTGCTGTGTGAACAGGCAAACTGGTGGCAGCACAGACAGTGCCACCCCACCTCCATACACAAGACCTACCAGCTGTGACACCATGGGCAATGCTGGAGTCCTGGCAGGAAGAGGCAGACACTTCAGCACATCAGGGACCATGGCCAGGAGGAGTGGAAACACAGATTTGCAAGTGGAAACTCAAATTTGCTCAACACAGTGTAGACCATAACTGATAAAAGGTACCATATTTTTTCCTGTTGCTGGGTATTTTTAAGTCTTTTGGAGTAAAGAGCACTGTTGGCACCAGCAATCTTGGTAACTGGGCAACTTTGCTGGCCATGAGTGATGCTGAATCCATCTCCAGAGAGCTTTGCTTCTTTTGTCTGCCTACAGAGACACTCACTGTGGCTTTATGCCTGTTTGTCTGCCTGTTCTCACGGTGTTACTCTTACAGATGACACTTTGAAAACAAGACTCAGTGAGGGATGGTGCTTGAAGCTCCAGTCATCCTGAAGTTCCTCTTTGTGCTGTCAGGGTTGCTCTGAGCCATGTGCCTTGTTGCTGTGACAGTGTTCTGGAAAACAATACATTGGGACACATATGGCTGGCTAGGATATGTAGTCATGTCTTAGCAGGCATTGTGTACTGCTTTCCACTTGAGAGGGCTTCTTTTCTGCAAGTTTTCTTGGACATTGAGAAAATACTAAAAATGGGCAATGATGAATATTGTACTGGAGAAACCATGGGACTTTACAGACATGTAAAATCCATCATGCTTGGTCTCAGACCTTACAGAATTATTGTTTTATAAAAACTAGAGGTTGTTCAATTTTCTACTGAAATCTCTGGGCATTATTAATTATCCTGTAATCCCAAGGCCTCTGGCATGGGAAAAGTTTTCCTACTTGGGGTAAACGTCTCAGGACAATTCACTCAGTTCAGTGCTGTTTCAGTGTGAACATAGAACGAATTTTAAATCTGGTGTTTCTTCTCAAAACTGTCCCTGACTCTTCAATAGGAAGGCTTGCTGAGAAGATTATAGTGCTCTTATTGAAAAGACTGGAAGCTCTTTTTAAAGTTTTGGATATGAAATTCCAATACTTGAATTTGAAGAAGTTTACCACCCTCCAGGATTAGCCAGCCATGTAGCCACAACCTCATCTGGACTGGTTAGCGCTGTGTTCATTCATTCAAACCTTCTAAAATAGAGAAAATGTCAGAATTTTTTTTTCCTCACTCATTTTTCTCTCCCACAGATGAGCTGATCTATGCTAGGAGAGAGGTTTCTGTCAGGATGAAGGCATTTCTGGGTGCGCTGGCACTGGGATCCTGCACACAAAAAGATGCAGCAAATTGATTGTGAGTGGTTTGCTTGGAAGAAGAAGTGGGAGGTTGTTAAGCAGATGTCTTCATGGCAATATGGAAAATTAAGTGAAGGAGTTCTGGGGTCTCTGGACAGCTTTAATAACTGGTCAAAAAAGAAGAGAGAACATCAGCAGACAGGCACAACTGCAAAAGACCAGCCAGCCAGGATGTTTGCAAACTGTGCGACTGCCAAAATTCCCTGAAGGAGAAGAATTTACTGGGATGATTGGCTCCTGAGAAGGATTTTTTTTTTTTTTCTATAAGCGCTGTGCATATCTCCAGTTTCTGGGTTTTTTTTTATTTGGGGCTTGGATTCACCATTTTGCAAGCCTATTTGCCTTTTTAATCTACTATTATGTGTGAGACTAGGAATGCTTTGTTGCACTAAAGGACCAGTGACTTAAGCAAGGAACTGAACTAAGGCCCTGACCAGGGCAGGGGGAGAATTGTTTTGGTTCTTCCTAGTTTCAAAGAATTTAGATGCTCAAAACTACACAGAACAAGTACCAGGGTAAGTGAAGACCACTCCTTTTCCAGCCTGCCCTAAAGCATAGCTCAGACACCACAGCGAACAAAATCTCATCCTGTTCCCTTTTAATGAAGCCCAGCCTCCCACACCAGCAGAGGTTTGAGATTTTCCTGAGATGCTGTCTGCAGTTTTTGCACAGTAGGGTCAAATCCTGATTTCAGTTGTAGCACACTTCTCTCCCTTCCACAGCATCCAGTCGAAATGAACTTCACCATGTCGTTGTCTGGCAAGCTCGACTAAGATGAGTGAACCCTCTGGCTCCCAGTGCCTTCCAGCTGGATCACTATCGTCTTCAAGGCTGGTGCCGGGGTGCGGGGTGGGTGCGTGTGTAGGACCCTCTGGGCTCTGTGCGGAGCTGCCGGGTATGTGGGTGTCGGCATGCCCCGGGGGCTGACACCCGCCGGGATGTCCCTGAGACAGAGCCAGTCTGCGTGAGCGCCGCTGCGCCGGGGGCGCCGTGGGGATGCGGCTGCGAGCCGCGTACGCCTCGCAGGGCGCGGGCAGAGCGCTTTGTGCGGAGCGGGGACGCGCGGGGGGCGCCGCTCCCGCCCGGGCCGTGCCCACGCCGTGCCCGGGGGGGCGGGACGGGG
>VYZT01011847.1:38357-70005 GCA_013400735.1 Pomatostomus ruficeps
GGAGCCTGGTGAGCGGGGAGCTGCTGCCGGGGCGGGCACCGAGCCTCCGCCTCCCGGGACAAAGCCGGGCTGGGAGGAATGCCGGCGCCGCCACTCGGGGCCGGGGAGGGGCTGCCCGGGGGCTGGGACGGCGGGGCTGTGCCGCTGGACACCGAGCATGCGGGCGGAGGGCCGGGGCGGGGGTCTGAAGCCGGCTCGGGGCGCGCTCCGGTCCCGATCGGCACCGCCGCCCGCCTCGGGAGCCGCGGCGGGCTCTGCCCGGTAAACTTTTCCCGGTCCTGGTGGGCGCCCGGCTCCCCGGAGGGTCCGTCTAGCAGCCGGAGCTACTTGGGCTGGGGGTTTGGGGCTTTTCTTTGCGCCAGAGCATCCTTGTGCCGCCGCTGGAATGTCTGTCCTAGGGAACAGGTAGCCGTTACATCGCGTCCTCGCCGGTGCCCCGGGACGCGCGGGGGCTCCGGGCATGCCTCGGACCCCGGTCCTGGTTTTCGGCTTGCCCGGGGGCAGACCCAGGTCCTGGCTTTCGGTCCCTTATCCCCCGCCGATCCCAGCTTGTTTCCCCGCGCGGCGCCGCGTGGGTTGGTGCGGGTGGGTCCCCGGTGCGCAGCCGGCGTGCGGACACGGGCCCGCCCCGGGATCTGGGCAGCGAGAAATGACGGCTGGAGACAGGGAAACCCTGGTCTTTAAGAGGCATTTGGCAGCGCCGAGTATTAAACCAGAAGTGAAGAGTTTTTTCTGGCTCCGGTGCCCGCTTTCCTCCCTTTGATTTTTCTTTTTAATTTGCTGGCTCTCATCAGGACACTTGTTCAACTTTGGGTGATGCTGGACACTGCATGCTAGATACTGTTAACCTCGTTGAAGATACTGGAATATACCTGAGAGAGATTCACTGCCCTTTGGTTAATTCAGACTCTATAAAGTCCATGAAAAAGCCTATCTAAAACAGTGTCTTCCTAAAAAGAGGCATACAGCAATCTGATTGATGAATTCCACTGATATTGCCAATTCTTCCTACTTTTTCAAGAAACAGGTCTTAATTTATTAGCCTGCCAGACAGGAGTCTGCAGGTGCCAATGGTTTAGCCGATCAAAGACACCCTTCCCATAGGTGGCACTTGAATTCGGTGATGCTTGTGGGTCAGTGGCTCTCTTCCCCTTCACTTTGTCCCACCCAGGCTCTTATTAGTTGTCTTTCTTTATGCCATGCAGTGTGGGTGGCTGTTGGAGAGGCTGGCCAGGGCATCTCTTAGCCCAGAGGCAAGAATCTTTACTGCAGTGCAAGCTGGTTTAGGGGTGCATGCAACTGCAAAAGTGTCCGTAGCTCTGGTGGTGTTCCAGTATGCCTGTGTGGAGGAGGTGCTTAAGGATCAGACTGGTAAATTTTGCTCATGTGCCTCCAGGATTGGAGTGTGGAAGTGCCTGTTCACTCGGAGACTCTCAGGGAAGGGGCCGCAGTTTGCCTGGGGATCAGCTGGCTGGGGGATGATGACCTAAAGTTGATTAGATGAGGAAGGACTCTACGGAGCCACGTGGGGGAATTGTGTGCCCTGACACTCATAGCAGCCGGTTGCATTTTCTGGTCTTCTCTTTCCTAATTCACTGAGCTTTGTGGGAGTCCTCCTCGGAAGTGTCTCCAAAGTTGTTAGTTCCAGGTATCTAGCTACTGGCTAGAGGGCAATCAGACCTGCCCGGGGGGGAGGATGGGGGGAGGGCGAAGAAGAGGAATGCAGGAATGTCTTGTTCCTGGGGCATTTCCCTCCTGGGGAAGGAAGATGGGAAGGAATCCTTCTCTGTAAGTAATCCAAGAGCAAAACGTTTCTCCCCTTGCAGACAATGAATCGTTTCAGCGAGCTGACACTGTTATTTGTGGCTCTTGGCAAACCAGATAAGAGCATTCTGCCAGACACTTGCTCAAATCAGTGCCAGCCCCAGCCTTGCTGATTGCCTTTCACTGGTTGGGAGAGAAGTCTTTGTGTACCACGGCGGTAATCACAGTGGTGCTTCTGGGTGAAGGAAGGTTGTTTCTGGTCCCCTTGGTTACACAGTCGCTGATTCAGGTCCTTGTGTCTCCAGGCCTTTTTATTTTCCAGAGAGAGGATACCATTTTGGAGAAGAATTTTTTTCTTCCTGGCTCTGCTTGTGGGGCTGTGAACAGCTATTTCCAAGACCCCTTGTCTTTACCCTTGATCTAAACCTTGCATGAGGCTGGTTATACATGCTCATTAAGCAGGGAATTAAATCACATAGGAGTGCTGCTCGCTTGATGTCTTCTCTGTTACAGAGCTATGCTTAGAAGTTGAGGCTTTTCAAGTGATTGTGTGGGCTTTAGCTAAGCTGTGAAAAAAGCCTTGTAAACAATATGCCTTTGTGATGAAGGCAGAGTAAATGTAATTATCACCTGTCCTATTAAAAATCTTCCCATTTGGGGTCATAATCAAACTAATCAGGCAGTGTTGTGCTTTTCCAGATGACTAGGTGATCCTTACAAGTGGCTCGGGAGCAAATGCAAAATGAGCAGTGAAGGGCAGTGCAGAAGACGCAGTGGGCTCTCAGTCTGACCCACGAGGATTTGAAGATGTCTGCGTGCAGTGACTTTGTGGAACACGTCTGGAAGCCTGGCTCCTGCAAAAACTGCTTCAACCCGAAGAGTTCCCATCGGCTGCAAACACCCTCAGACGTGGGAGCTTGTGGTGTGCTCCCGGATGGAGCTAGGACCAAGCCTGAGAGCCTTGTGTTGGAAGACGAGGGTGTAAATACTTCCCCCTTCTCAAAGCCAACAATTGCTGTGAAGCCAACAATGATAAACTCGGATGTTTCTGACGCGTGGGCGGATGTGAATATGAATGCAGATCTGTCACAGGTAATGATTAATCCAGTCAAAGCATGACTTCCCGCTACTTACCTATCCTCAGAGTGCTAGGAATAACTGTTACAATAGTTTCCTTCCCTTTTTTTTCCTTCTGGTCTTGACTCAGGTTTTTAAGCCATATATTGGTTTCTCAGTGTATCTTTGGCTGAAGCTGAATGAGCTGTTGCTCACAAGCCATGTGCAGAGGAGCTTAAAAATACATTGTTTGTTTAGGAACTTCCAGTTTTTAACTGAGGATGCAGGTTATTTTCCTGGGAAGTTTTACTGAAAAGATGTCTTGTCTGGTTGCGGTCAGTGCTGACTGGATCTGTGGTCTTTGTGGGTGAGGAAGAAAGAGCCCTGCCTTCCTACTGCTTCCTACCAATCTTTGCCGGAGCAGTAATGCCCTGTGGGTGTAGCTCCTCGCCCTGAGCCGTTGATACCAGCAGTGCCCCAGCAGAGTGACGCACAGGCTGCTGCCCCGCTGCCCATGGTATAGGTGTGTGCCTATTTCCCCTTGCCCCAGAGGAGAGCTAAGGCTCACTGGCTCCCTTAGCCTCCCACTGCTGTCCCTTTCTTCTCTTCTAAGGAGTAAAGGGCACACGAGCACAAGCTGCCGTCGTTGGTGACGTTTGTTCTGTGCATGCAGATTTGGCATGCCTGCTCCCCAGTCCCTGCTTCTGAGCATGGCCAAGCTGCTATCCCAGGATAACCCATGATAGTCTGTGTCTGTGTTCTGGAGTCACACACTCTGGAGCAGTGTGAAATGAAATGAAAATAAGCAGAGAAAGGTGCAAATACTCCTTCGCTCTCTGAATCTTTAATTGCACAGTGATTCACAGACAGGATGACAGGTTGGACATGTTTCTGGCAGCAAACCCATAGGAAGAGAAAGGAGAATGTCTTATTCTAGTTCATTGCCATTGTTGGTAATGCAAGGATTACAAGTGGTCCACGAAATATGACAAGTGTAGTTTTAGCAGGAAAGGTTTGTGGAAGTTAGTGGTGGAGTGAGCACAGCAAAATAGATGGTGAATTCCAGAGAACTGTTCTGCAGAGCTGAGCTTGTGTTTCTGCAGTTTGCGGGTTTGTTTAAATTTTATTTGTCTTTCATTTTGCATATGCACGTTCTGACAGGGCACTTTTCTCTTTGACCCATGCAGGTCAGTTGGGGTGTGATTTCTGGCAAGCAGCTCCTCCTGAAATCAGGAGATGTGCAGCGCACCTGCCTTGACAATTTTGGCAATGGTGGTGTGAGAAAGCCTTTCCTTCACAACCAGCCCAGTGACTGCTTGTCTTGCTGTCCTCCCAGCTACTCCATGGTGGGTCTGCGCAGCCTGGAGAGTCGAATGGAGAGAAACGTCTCCATCCACAGCCTGGTACTTGTGGGTGAGGTGGGCAAGCATGAGGACAGAGTTAAAGACAAGTTTGCTGTGTCTCATCAGGTCTCCTGCCCTAATCCGTCTGCCTTGGGGGACAGAAGCACAACTAACTCCAGCAGAAACGCTTCTTCCCAAGCCAGAGAAGGAACAGTGCTCCCTTCGGGGGGTGAAGGTGGTCACAGCTCCTCTGTCTTTGACAGTGAAGGGGGCGAGTACTGTTCAATCACAAACTGCCACAAAGAGCACCCCATCTCATGGGAGCCGTGCTGCACAGAGGAAAAGGCTGCACAGTGTGAGAAGGAGAGTCACACTCCCAGTGGATGGAGGCAGTGGGATGCTCCTGAGATTCCCAGGCCAAGTGGCCGGGCAGTCAAGTTCAGCGAAGAGGAGCACAGAGCTGTGAACGTGGCCTTCTGCATCACGAAAGACCAGAGTGATCCTCTTCCCTATGGCCTGTGTTCAGACAGGAAAAACCTGGCTCTTTACACTGAGCCTGCCACCCTCCCTGAGAGCACAGGGAGCAGCAAGGCTGCTGCCCTTGCCTTGTCCTGGGAGGATGAGGACATGCCTCTCCGTGGGGAGCCCTCTGTCACGGGAAGCCCCCACACTGAGGGTTCAAGCACCCCTCAGCAGGCTCTGGTGGAGCCGCAGCGCCCTCACCTCACCGAGCCAGCCCATGGTGATCCCATCTATGCTGAGAGCACCAAGAGGAGGAGGGCACAGCTGAAGGTGGTTGGCAGCCAGGCAAAAGTGGAGAAGCTGGCTCACAGCACTGCCAAGGAGAAAGCTGATGGGTTGTGGAGGGATGACGGCCGGCCTTTGGGAGGTGAGAAGGAATACCAGGACTCCACTGGCCAGGTGGCAGCAAAGATAACTATAATGACAGCACATACTGAGGATGATCACAAGACAATATTTCTCAGCAGTCCTGACTCAGCGGTAGGAGTTCAGTGGCCATGTATCAGCCCCACTTCCCACCCTGATTTTGGGACTTCATCACCTGCTATTGAGTCTGGACAGATTTTTCAAGCATCTGGAAGTGAAAACACAAGATTTAATCTGGCAGCTCCTGTCAAGACCTCCCTTAGTGAGAGTCCAGCCATTCCCCCGAAGATGTCCAAAAACAGCCAGCCGGTCAGTGAGGGTAACCGTGTGCCCCCAGTCAGCTCCCACTTGGGAAGGTTTAGTGATGACAACAGCCACAATGGAGCTGGTGCTCAGCTGCTGCTGAGGAACTGTACTGATACAGGTGCCTTTGGGGCGTCCCCTTCTCCTTGCACTCGTGTGAATGGGGTCTCTGTGGAGGAGTCCAGTAGAGGCCTGTCAGGCTCATCCTATGACAGGAGACAGAAATACTATAACCCAACGTGGACCAAGCAGTGCCGAATTGAGGAGGAGGAGGAGCAGGAGGAGGAGCAGGAGCTCTTAAACCACCCACGGACCGTAGGAGCTGAGAGTGGAAGAGTTGGTGCTGACTTTGCGGATGACGGCCCAATACTGGAGAGCCAGACTGGAATCACCAAATCTTCTTCTTTCTCCTTTGATTTCCCTAAAAACAAGAGCAATGATACGGAGTTTGCACCACCGCCACCACCGCCAAAGAAGCAGTCCAGGTACAGCCCCGTGAGTGTGTGCATGGTGGTCTATTAACCCTTTGCAATTGGGATGCTTGCTGCAGGAGTTCACTGACTAGGAGGTGCTTCCCATTCTTTTTTTCCTCCTTTTCTGTCCAAAGATGGGCTTTCAAGAGCATGGTAGGTGACTGCACTCCTGAAAAGCTATTTGCCTTTTTACTTTGAAAAGCTGTCTGATCTTTGCAAGTCCTGGTTTGAATGACAATGTGCACTTGTAAAAGCCCTTAAAAACTGCAAGATATGGCCTTAAATCCCAATAATCAAGTGAGAACAAGGTCCATGCCAGGAACTGCTGGTGTTCCCCAGGTCAGCTTCATTTTGTCTTGGGAGTTCCTTGATGTTGAATAGCATAGAAAACCTGGGGTTGCAATCTTCTCTTGTAGATGGGACTGGGCAACTTTTCTTGCATGCTAATAACAAGGGCCTCCCAAATCAACATTTTCAGTTTGGCTCTAATGACTTTTTGCTTTTGAGGTGAACTCTCAAAGCTGAATTTCCCAGGGCGGGCTCCTTGCCTGCAAGCAGGTAATTGGAGCTTGCCCAGCGTGGGCTTGTTATGTGTGGGAGCCACCTGGCTTCAGGCAACCTTCTGCTCACCGCTTTCCTGGAAGTCAGGTTTGCAGGCAGGGCAACAGCAGGCCCCAGAAAACAAAAGTGAGTGAGGGGGAGCTCTCCATCTGGGAAGGAAATAGCTCTGCTAAGCAATTAAAAAAACAACCTCAGGCTTACAGCACTTCATGTGCATTCAGTATCTGCAGCTGTGTGTATCACAAAAAAAAAGGGGGAGGAGGAAAGGGAAAAAAATAGATTAAAAAAGAAGGTCAAATGGGGGAAGAAAATTTGATGTTTTCTCCGTTAGTTATGTTGTCTGAACATAGTGGGGAAGGATACTTTCACCTTTTGTAGGTGTCCTGTATTCACTTTATTGTGTGTGGCAGTTTTGTTACCTGAAACTGGGCATTGCACAACAGCTTTGACTCCAGCTCCTTCATTTAAAAGTCAAGAGAAGAAGGGATGGGTGTTTGGAGGAGAACTTGGCCTTGGAATCCATGGTCAAACTTATGTGTAGGCATCACTGACCTCCAGGTTGAGATTGTGAATTTTCAGTGTGTTTCAGGATTGGCTAGCCCAGGGAGCTAATGTTTTAAATTGGCCAAGAGGTGAACAAATGAGGTTTCTCAAAGAAAGGGAAGAGATGAAAAAGTGGCTTTAGTCCTCCTTAGTGCTGAGCTTCCTGCTCTGATGCCCCATGCCTGCTGGAGTCAGAGGAAACAAAAGGTCCACAAGCAAATGATCACACGGATGTATTTGCCACAGAAAGTACTTTTGAAGCCCAGTGGAGATGATGTGATGTTGTTGAGCAGTGATTATTTAGAAAACACCAAGCTGCCTTCTGAAAGTCCTTTAGAACCTGATTTCTTCCCCTGCAGAGCAGAGGTCACTGTGCAGGCCAGAGTGGTGGTGGCACTCAAGTTCAGCAGCAACTTCCACTTGCAGTACTAGGAGCTTCTGTTCATGGAGGAGCAGCTATGCAGAGTCCTTTCTCTGTGCTGTGGGAAAGGATGCTTCCCTAGTAGTGCTTGGATGTCCCCTTTCTGCCTTTATGGGTGCTGGGAGGAAATAGGGAGCTCCTTGTCTGGGTGACTTGAACCAATTGTGCTCCTAGTTGGGCTCATGCCCTGCTCTTGTCCTCCATGTGGTGTTATGACACCTGAGGAGTGTGGAGCATTTTCTGCTTCTTGGAGGGACTGTTTCATGCTCCTGGTGTGATTGGGCTGTGCCAATTCTAACAGTTGGTTTTGGGTCATCCTGGAAGCATCTGTGTGCTAGAAAGCCTATGTGAAAGCAAGCAGGCAAACTGAGGTCAGGGGGCGTGTGGCATCCATGACTGGGATCTCTGGCAGAGCTGTAAACCCTGCCAGGTGGTTGAGGTAGGTGCTGGTCACCCACTGTGGCTGTAGGGCAGGCTGTGCTACACGTATATGTCTCCCAAGGGCCTTGATGCCTGTAGCTGAGCCATGGGGTACCTTGCTCCAAAGAGTGCAGTCCTGCCTCCAGCTACCAAAGCCCAGCTGGCTGAGGAGCAGTAAGGAGTGATCTGATCACTCAAGTTTTGCAAACCCTGCTTTGTTTGCTTGGAGGGTGCTTTATTTTTTGTCTCAAGCAAAACTGGCTGCCCCGAGCGTGTCAATGCAGGAACCGGGGCGGTGGGACGGATAGTTGCATGCACAGCTGGTAAAATCACGGTAGTGGCATTGTGTTACCCTGGGCAGTTGTTGCAGCTTTGGGCCATGGCCTGGTGCTAGAGGAACATCCCCTCTGTTCATCCTGGGCTGCAGCCAAATATCTGAAGGAGCAGAATCACAAAGGTGACTCTGAGTCACATCCGTGCTCTCCTAGTGCTGGGCAGCCTGTGGACTTGTGCTTGTCCCTGATAGAAGAACCATTGATCCTTCTGTTAGGCTTACATGGTTCCTCACACAGACAGGGTGCCTCAGCCAAGGACATTCCCTGGTGGCACAGCTGCAAAAGCTCCTTTGGCTGATGGAGGTGAAGCCAGTGCGGACCTGGTCGTGGCACAGGCTTGGGGCTGGGGGCTCAGCTAGATCAGGGTTCATCTCAGCTGCAGGAAAGGCATGTAACAGTTCTTCTTCCTTCTAGATCTCAAGCTGCAACAAGGCACTTGATTTCATGCTGGAAAATTAAGTCTGCCTGTTTGACTTTGCTAATGAAATTTAATTGCTTATTTTAAAGAAAACTTGCATGTGTGTTTGAACTAGTTATAAAGCAGAGAAAGAAAATGTGAGTCTGTAGATTTTGTTTTGTTCATCTTGGCCTTAACAATTAAAAGGGAAAAAAATTTTTACAGGGTAAATTCCTTCCAGACACTGAGGAAGCTCTGGTCTTGAAGTAAGCTGTCTCTTAGGATGATGGAAGGAGTGATTTCAGGAGGGTTTAAAAGTTGCACCAAAAAAGGAAAATAATGAATTTGTGCCTGTTTTGCCCTATATAAAGCTACTCTGGATCTCTTGCAACTGTTCCTTCATACAATCCTCTCTTTCTGCTTGTTTAAAAGATTATAGATATTTAATGTTTGCTTGGTCTGAAACAGAATGGCAAATAAGTATAATTACAAGGGGAAAGAGGCTGGAAAGGGAAGATGATGGCTGGTCTTCTTCCAAAACCTAGGAAGGTAGTTGGGTAAGGAAAGAGCTCATCAGGTAAACTACGATCCTCAGGACATGTATGTGCAATGATGATTTAAAGGCTCGTTGGTGTAAAATGCTCTAGTATGGCTTTCAGTTTCTTGGCACGAGGAATGAATCTTTGCTGAAATTTATGTCTGTCTTATGCAGAGGATCAGGCTTAAACGATCCTTGTGGTTTCTTCTAGCCTCCAAAACCTTGATGGCTAATTTATTTCATGTGCCTCTTAAAGAAAGAAAACAGTGATGCTGTTTTGCATCTTGAGCTGTTTTCATCACAATTAGTGCCACCTTCAAAAGGCTGTGCCAAAAAAAGCTTCTGAAATTTGCTGAGTGTGCTGGTGTGGGGTAGCAAAGGTGCAGCACAGCACTTCCCCACACCTGTCATCATTGAACACAGCCAGGGAGAAAGAGCCTGAGGAGTGCTGAGATTGCCTGTGCTGGTACTGCTGCCACCGCTTGCTGCCGGAGGGAACAGAGCACAGTAGTGTTATAGAAAAACTCCAATGCTGGGAATTGGATCACCAGGGGAAGAGCCAGGTATTGGGAACTGGATTGCCAGGAAAAGAGCCAGGTTTGTTCCTTGCTGGGGAGGTGGTGCTGGCTGGTGGGGCTGTGCTGTGTGTTCCTTGCCAGGAATCAGTCTGTGACGGAACAGCACTGTACCTGAGGCAGAATATCCCTCTTTTCTTACCATTCCTGAGGCATCTGTTTCTCCTTGGAGTTCAGTGTCAGGGTGTACCCCAGTGACAAAACAGACTGGCTTGAAAGGTTGTGATTTATCAGCCAACCTTTTAGGAGAGTTTGTTTCTTTTAAAATTAAAATCCTTCATTCTTCTGTGTGTTTCCTGTCTTACCACTTAAAAACACATGGAGTTGGAAATTGAAATGAGATTTTTTACCTTCTTCACCACATCAGAGTATGCAATGATTTAATTTTTGACCCACCTACCATCCGAATTCTGTATCCTCTCTGAATTTTCCTGTGCATCTCCAGACTCCAAACCCTTGTTTCAACTTAACCTGTGCTACGTAAAACCCCTCTGATACAGAGAGGAATGGTGTGCTCCTCTGAACAGAGCTAGGAGTTCTTCAAAATCCTTTCTTTCCCTTACCTCAGTTTTGGTTCCTCCACATTTGCCAGCTGATAGCAGAAGGATAAGTACAAATCTACGCTTCAAATGCTGTAAGCTCCTGTATGCTGGGTTTTATTTTCCCTCTGCAACCAGGGGAAGATGCTGGAAGAAACAGCAAGTGGCAAGAGGAGGAAGATATAATTATTCACGTTTCATGATAGACAAGCATATGGTACAATGGTGCTTCCTCTTGTGCAATAATTATGCCTAGCCATATGTTATGTTTGATGCTGTAATGCAGTGTGGCTGTTCTCTCTTCTGTGCATTAGTTCCATTATTTTATTCTGGGAGGGGAGGTTGTCTTGTTGACATTATCACCAACCCCCTCCTGGAGTGCAGTTTGTTGTGCAGTGATTTGTATGTGTTCTCTGTTCCCCTCTCCTCGTTCCTCTGTCACATGATTTACAAAGCTCAGCATCTCTGTTGACTGTTCAGTCCTGTCATCTGTGCTGAGGAGGAGTGTCCCCCTCCTGCCGGCACAGCAAGGCTGGGAGACCCCCGTGGTCTGTGCGGGCCAGAGATGCCTTGCACATCCCAGTGCTGCCAACAGGCTGCCCGTGGGATGGCTGCTGCAAAGGAGCGAGCAGGAGCCTGGCAGCTTTTTTTGTCTGAGCAGCCTCCCGCTCTCAAAACCTGCCCCTTGCACTTGTGGAAAGTAACCAGATCTCCGTGTCAAATCTCAGACAGGAAATTCAAGTCGAAGGTATGTCCAGAGTCCAGGGATTCCTGGGGCAATATCCCAAGGCGTGTGTCTGTTGTGGCGAGGGGAGTCAAGCTTTGGTGCCCATCTCCACTGCCTCTCTGAGAAGTGCAAGGCATACAATTGGCGACGCTGGAGTCCCGCAGCAGCATTAGGTGGGATCCTGATCTGTGAGGAAATGTGAAATTAAACATGTGGCTACTGGTCAAATTGAGAGATGGGAAAATGAAGCAGGCCCTGGCCAGAGGTGCAATGTGAGACAAGGGAAATGAGCCGGGTCCCTTTTCAATGTTAAGAGAACTCCAGACTGTGGATTTGTGGCAGGTTGGTTTTGTTTGGTTTTGGTGTGCTTTTTTACAAGACCACTCTTTTCAATCTTGATTTGTTTTAGGCAGGACTGTGAGAATCATGTGGAAAGTCAGCTGAACTAAATTATTTTTGGTGGGTAAACTTGGAAATAGGGAACTGTAAGGGTTGCCTGAGGCTCCAGGCTGTTGCATGGAGGATGTTCAGTAATTGAAGTGTATTTAAAGCTATCAGAATAATTGGAGAGCTGAAAATCTGTGAAATCCTGTGGGCTATTAGATTGGGAGAGCTGACTCTGGTGACCTGTTCTTTATGCACAGGTGCACAATGAAGGCTCTGGTGCTGCCCTTGAAGTTGCTGGTTATGTTTTAGGTGCTGAGCAGGCATTTTTAAATTGATGCAAATTAACTACTGTTACATCTTTCTGAAGAGGATTGTAGCCCACAATGTTTACGAGTCAGTGGTGCGGGGCACAAACCCAGTGTTTTCTTCAGGTTTAAGATGGGTTGGTGCTCTTTATTTCCAACATCATTTCATGATTTCCAATATCCTTTGGTCAAAAGGGCAAGATGGAGAATAGCCACCCGTGCCCTTGCACTCAGGTGAGGTGGAAGGAACACTAGCAAAGCAGGGGATGTTTGGGTTAGCTGTAAATCAGGGTCCCACAGGCTGTTGCAGCAATGAGCTGTTCAGCTCTTAGGGTGGAATTGCACTGAAATGGGAGAGTTTGACCCTAGCAAGTTTTCAGCAGTAATTCTTTGGTAGAGTGGGGCGGTATTTTGATCTGTGCAGGCTGCAGCCTGGGCTTCAAGCAGCTCAAAGGTAAAGAGGGAGATGTGAGGCAGAGGTATTTCCAGGAGGCATTAGCTGGCCCGGCTGTAACATCTGAAACAAGAGCAGGATGTCGTTTCAGCGGCAAACAATTTCTATTTCGGTGCGCCTATTCAGGAACTGCACTTTACATCAGTCACGGCGGTGCGGGGAGGAAACGGGGCTCCCTCTGCATCTGACTGCACCGGCACCGAGCACAACGAGGGCAGCAGCCAGCACGGCTCCGGCCCGCGCCGCGCTGCGCTCAGGTTGCTTGGAGGAATAGGTGTGGCCGCGCACGGCGGACCTTGGACCGCGCCGAGCAAAGTCTCATCGCTCCCTGAGTGCGGGAATGGTAAGGCAGCTCTGTGAGTTTGTGTGTAGTGATGGGAAGGAAACAGAAATGCACCGACTTTTGGGGGGGGCTGGGGGAAAGAATGTGTTAGAAAACATCTCGTCTGTGTCAATCAAGACCGGATGTCTTGCTAAATCATCTTTTCTTATGGATTCAAACGCTTCTTTGATTCTTACCAGGTCAGACAGTGTACCGGTGTGGGTGTGCACCCTTGTGTTTTTTCCACCCAAATTACTAAACGTTAAACATCTGAGAAAGTTATAGGATAAAGTTATATCTTTATAGTAAAAAAAAAAAATCTAAGTGCAGTTGGTTGCTTTCTACAGTATTAGTCATAACAGACCTAAACCCCACAAACTCTCTGTCTCTCTCTCTCTCTCTCTCTCTCTCTCATTTTTTAAACGGTGACGTGTGTGGTACATTGTGAAGTTTTATAAATCATCCCCAAGAGGCTTGCTGTGATAAATTCATCACTGATGCAAGACCAGTGTCTCTGCTGAAGTATACCTGAAGCAGTTTTAGAGCCTTATTTTCATCAGCCCTTGAGTATTTTTAGACCAAGACTGCTCAGGCAAATGAGGAAGTCTGGCAGAAGTTTCTTCCGGGCTTCTCATACACTCTGCTCTCCATGTGGTGGTGTGGACGTGAGAGTAAGTGCTTTGTCTGGACTGGGAATGAAATATTCCTCAGTCTTCAAATAAAAATCTCTTGTAGTGTCTGCTATGCTTGGGAGTTTTGGATGAGGAGGGGTCCCATGCATGTGGCCAGGGTGCCACGAGAAAACGGGTCTCTCGTGCATGTCTTTTGTTTGTCTTTCTCAGCAGCCATTCAGCCCTCTGATTAGGAAACACCGGATACCTTCCAGCAAGATAGCTGTGGAAGTCCTTTTACTTCTGTACAAGTCTGCCACTAACCCTTTTGCATTCTTAATCAATGTGTTGAATTTTATCAGCAGATAGGCAGTTTTACTTAAAAATGTGGACTGATAACCTTTGTTTTCTGGCTGACAGAGTCAGAACTGTACCTTGCTAGGAGTGTTTATGCTCTTCTATGCTGCTTGATTTCAACAGTTTCTGTTGTTTTCCAAGGCAGAAAAATGAAGAAAATGCAGGGGAAGTTCTTTATCATAGCAAAAAGTCCTGCTTGCCTAAACTGGTCACTTAAACCATGACCTAGCAGGTTATAAGCCCAGATTTTGGTTGGTTTATTTATTTTTTTTTAGGTGGAAGCTGCATGGAAAACTGCAAGTCTTACATTAAAAACTGCATGGTAGGTTCTGAGTTTGGCAGACTTATGTTTTCTTCAGAGATGCTTCTTTTGTAAGGTGTCAGTTGTTACTGTGATGCACGGTTGGAGATGGTGGACTCTTCTGCTACTTATGCCTCTCTCATGAAGGAATGGGGTTCACACACCCAGCTTCGACCTTCTGTAAAAGGGAGGAGTGATGCTACTTCCTTCCCTTGAAAACTTTGTTGAAGGCGAACACTGGTGGGCCCCCACTTCCCAGTGGCAGTGGCCAAAATGGGATATGGTCCAGGACCTCACATGTTCTAGGCAAAGGAGATGCAGACTGTGGCAGAATGCTCTTCTCTCACTGGCTTTCCCTCTCTGCTCAAGCACAGCTAGTTTGGCATGGGGACTGCAAGCCTGTAACCTGCTCAGAGTCTGTGGGATGCAATTCCCCAGGTGCTGGAGAAGTAAAAGTGCACAGGAATGAGGTGGTCTGGTGTGATAAGAGGCTCTGCAGTGTATGGGTGGACAGGGAGTAAGCTAAGGCTGCTCTCAGCTCGAGTCTCCATGCAAAAGTGCATGCAGGGTATCCTTTTGCCATCTCTCTCCTGACTTCTCTTTCTCTAGGCACGCTCTGAAAATGAACCCAAGTAACACTGAGTTGGAGAGAGTCAGCAACAGCTCTGCAGAGAGCCTCAGCCCACCCTTCAGGAGCACCCACGTCAGCTTCACGGCTGGCTCCAGTGACAGCCTCGACTCGGACACGCAGACCGGCAGCGATGGCAGTAAGTGACCACCGTGAGTGGGAGAGGTAGCATTGTACCCGAGGGCCACTGCTGGAACAGCATCCTCAGAGCAGGGATCATGAGGATCCAGTCCCCAGCTCCCCCAGTGACCCTTCATCTTTTCACTTCTCCTGCGCTTCTGCCTCTTGATGCACTTTAGATGAATGTCAGACCATCATCACAGACTTTTTCGTCTTTCACTCAACAAGTGCCAGTATCATTTACCCTGTAGATCTCCTCTGGTCTGGATAAAATCTCCATATAAAAACAATCCTGCTTATGCTTCAGGCATTTCACGATGTCACAAGTAGCCCTGCCATAGAAAGTCCTCCACAGATTTGAGAAGTACCAGACGGAATTTTATACTAGAGGTGATCTCTCCCTCTCATTGTGTTCCCACGTATTTCTTAAGGGGAAAAATCTGCCTGCACTCGTTTAACTGAGATTAAAAAATACTTACTATGAAGTCACTTCTTTTTCATCAGTGCGTAACTTAGACATGCACTAACGTGTTCAGCAGCTCAGAAAGTATTTCCTTAGCAAGGGCAACCTTCATGTAGTGGAAGTTCTGTCTTTCCAAGAGCAACAATGTGCAGCAATAAAATTAAGAGCCAGAGCTTTGGAAACTCCATTTTTCCACTGCTAACTTGAAGTTTGAGAGTATGACCTTGCCAGGAAATTGTACAGGGGTAAGAAGAACTCACATATGTTGGATCTTTACTTACTAGGCACAGAAGCAATTTGCTGTCAAAATTGATGGGGACAAAAGGATTTCTCTGCCTCCACTAACAGAAGCAACTGTTTAAACTCATCATGGGAAAGATGAGTTTTTAAATGAATACTTGAATGCAGATTTTCTTGCTGATGCAAGCAAGAAGCTGTGCAGTCAGTCACTGAGTGAGGTGAGCTCAAACTAATTGGCTATGCTGTCAGATGTTAAAATATGAAGTGGAGGGAAGCTTTTAAGCCCTTGACACGCAGAAGGACTCTGTGCTGAAGGTGCAGAGCACTGTTAGGAGAGTTGTGAAAGAGTTTAATTCATTATCCTCTGCTTGGGGCAGAGCCCAGCAGCATATAAAAAAAAGTTAAGAGCAGTTTGGCATTTGTGGGCTAGGCATGTGGACTGGTTGCCAAAGATTCCAGTGCTGATGTTTGTTTCCTAAGACTCTCTCAAGTAAATCTTGTCTCTTGAAACAGGGATTCAGCTGCATGTCCTGGCAGAGGTGCCTCTGGTGAGGTACTCTTGGACTGCCCACTGAGGAATTTCTCTTGGCTCTATCCTCTGTCAAAGCCTCTTGGATGGAAGTGGCAAGAGGTGTCACGCTGAATGATCTCTGCCTGTGGCTTTTGATAGGGTTTTAAGGGAGAGAGACTTTCCTGTATATCCATTAGGGTATGGTGCAGATGTCTGGGTTTTCATTAAAGCTTGGGGCATGAATCTCAACTATTAAGCCAGCTGTTTCTCAGCTGAAACTGGAGAGCAGTCACTTGCTGGGCAACTGGGTGTACAATGCAGGCACACACCTGGTGCAAGGGTCCAACAGGAGTCAGATAGCTCTGGGGCAAAAGAGACCTGTGCTTATCCGCATTTCCTACAGATCTGTTTCTGAGCATATTGTCAGAAATGAGCTGCTGAAACAGCCTTGCATGGGAGACATACCTTCTGCAGAAGCCAAAATCAGTACTGCTCATTCCTGACATGTCCCTCAATGATGGTGCTGTGATGGGCTACATTACAGGAGGTGCATACAGAGAGCCTTGGCAGTGGAGGAGACAAATGAAAATTGACCAGTGCTACCAAAATCAGGTGAGGAGGGATAGGGCCAGATGGTGCCAGCATCCACTCTGGTAGCTGAGAACCAGGGGACCTGCCCTCACCTCATATGGTCTCAGGTGGTGGAGCAGCTAACAGGGATTGCTGCTCTGGCACAGCTGGTGCAAACCTGCAAGTGACACGCCAGGACAGGCTGGGAGCTCAGGGACCTGAGCCCCTGCACTTGGAGGTTGTACGTGTTTGCTGGTGAGTCACTCGGGCTGTGATGGAGACACAGTGCCTGCTGCGAGCTGACACGAAACTGCCCCAGGGCATTCCTCTGGAGCAGACAGAAAGCTCCTGTGAAGTGCGTGCTGGCAGCTGAACCCTCAGCAGCAGCTTTGTGAGGAGGAAGGATCGTTTGCTACCACTCTGCAGCTTTGGAAAATAGATTTAAAGAAAGCAATAGATCCTGGTATCTGCTAAACTGTTCGCTACTTGCTTGGAGCAAAACCCCACCTTTCACCTTTCAAAGTTTACACTTGCATGCAAGTTGTTAGCAGAGTCCTGTTTGTCATTCAAGTGGCACAGATAAATTCCCTTAAATTATTGTCTCTCTTCTTTTCATTTCCCCTCCACTCCTCACTTGTTCTGTCTCTGTGACCTGAAATTATTGCTTTTTATTTCAATGCCAGATCACCTTTTTGTCCTTTCCTTTAACGCCCCACTTTTCATGGCATGTAACTGTATTACCTGTCTCCAGAATGGCCCGGGTAGGAAAGCAGCTGCTATGGCTGCCCAAAATGAGCCAGCCATCCCAACCCAATCCATGTGCAGTTGGCATGTGGAGCTGCTTGGGGTTTAGTGATATGTAGAGGGGGCCAGCCTGCCCTCTGAGCAAAGAAGTCTGGCAATAAGCTGGGAAACAGGCACTGGGGGGAAGGCCAGATTTCTTTTCAGCAAGATGGAAATTGCCAAAATCCCAGGCTTGCTCAGTGACCCTTCCCCAGAGTGAAGCAGAAAGGTTCAATATACTTGGAGTGCTCTAGAACAGCCAGAGGGCTGGAGCTTTGTGCCATGAGTCAATCTCTCCTTATCATGCCCTGCTGCTGAAGCACTGTGTGGCAGCTCCCAGGTGAAAGAGGCTGTGTTTGAAAGATTGTCCTTGTATCAAGTGCTTCATTACCGCCCTGTGGATGACATCACAGCTTAAATATTTACCCTCTACTACCTTTTTACTACTGTATATGCAGTTCATAGGGGAGTGGTTTCAAGGGTGGGGAAGTGCCTTTCTCTAGATGGCTGGTTGCAGCCTGCTTTGCAAACCTGCTCTATTAGACTGGATAAAATCCGTAACCCCTCCAGTGAAACTTTGCAGTTGTGAACAGCTGAAGACTGTGTGCTAGGTTCAGATGTAACTTGGCTTGCTGCTTTCTTCCCACCCAGGGCCCTGGGCGTGGCAGGGATGTGGAGAAGGACCTGCTGTCTCAGCCTGCAAGGGCCACTCATGGCATCTTCTTGTGTGTTGCTATCTTCTAGGACACTCATCTGAGCCGAACCACTCGCCCCCTCCAGCTGAGAGCCAAGTGTTTCCCCCTGTCCCTTTCTTTCCTGTTTCCACTGAGGATGGTCCCTCCTCTGCCCCCAGCTGCCCGCCCCCTCTGCCCCAGAAGAAGACAGTGATCAGAACTGTGTCTTCTCCAGAGGGCTTTTTTGGGGGACAGGCATCTTCAGGCAAAGCAGCCGGTGCTGCCAGCCCCAGGCTGAATGTCAGCCACTCTGAGAGCAATGTCTGCCTCCGAGAGGAGCCTCCCTTCATCCACCCAGCCAGCTTGGGCAGCCACCCCAGTGCCTTCTCCTCCTCCGAGTCCCTGGAGAAAAGCTCCAAAGGAAACAGCTACTGGGGCTCCACCACTGCTAAGAGCACAAGGGCTTCTGGCCCCAGCAGAAACGTCCAGTCCCTGTCCTCCTCGCAGCTCAGCGTGTCCAGCCACGTATCATCGGCCTCCAGCCTCCACAACCTGCTGAGCAACATCGACAGCAAGGAGGGGGTGTACAGCAAGCTGGGGGCCCTGTACGCTGAGTCCCTGCGCCGCCTGGTTGCCAAGTGCGAGGACTGCTTCATGCGGGAGCAGAAGAACGAGCTGCACTTCAGCGAGAACAACTGGTCGCTCTTCAAGCTGACGTGCAACAAGCCCTGCTGCAACTCGGGGGACGCGATATATTACTGTGCCACTTGCTCCAAGGACCCTTCCACTACCTATGCTGTGAAGGTAAGTACACACCCAGGAGGTATCCAGGCTTATCTCCATCTTATGGAGGGAGATGCATGCACTATCAGCACACTGTGTCTCATGCAATGTGTCGTTTTCTCTGCTTCGGTTTCTCACAGGTGAAGTTTGGCAAGCAAAACCCCTTCCTAAGTTGCCTCTTTTTCCCTACTGCTTGCAAAGGTTAATTTGGAGAAGGAGTTTTCATTGTAACAAATGCCAGTCAGATTTAGCTTATTGCTAAAGGGGTCTGAAACCCAACCATTTTCTCTCTCTGAAAACATCTTTGTGCAAATACTCTGTTGTAAACTCAGAGGCATTCGCCTCTGATGACACAAACGGATGAAAGGCTGCTCAAAAGACAGCATTTTTGCCTCTGCCTGCCTTTTAAGTGGAAGGTCTGACCCAGATACTATGTGAGTGCTTATATGATCTTGAAACTACAGACAATAAGATATTGCAGATCCCAATTAAACAATGTGAGGCTGACCCAGACATGCTGTGTAAGGTCAGGTCTGAAATATTTTCCTGTAACTCCATGGAATACATGTTTTGAAATGGAAACTTGAGGTGCAATAGTTCAGCTCTTTGAAACCTGGATAAGTAAGCTTATCCAACCCGTTCCATGGACATCCTGTGGATTTTGGGTTCTTGATCGATGTTACTACTTGAATACAGAGATTTTCATTTCCATTCTGACTTAACACTGGGGACATCTCACTGCTGTTTATTCCTCAGGTTATTTTCAAAGCCTAAAGTAATTCCCAAAAAAGCACTGTCAGAAATGCATTAAGAAAGGAAAAAAAAGAAAAAAAATCTCTGCTGAATTGTTTCCACCATTATGAACTCTAAGGTTTGTTTTAGGATGTTTTAAAACATCCCTTAGGGATGTTCTAGTTAAGTGATAGCTTAAAAGCCAGTTCATATCCTAAAGGAAGTACAGTCAACCCAACAGGGGGGCTGTGAATAACCAGAATGGAATTAGATGAGATCTTGCACCAATACCCTTAGTCCAGCACTCAGAGCTGCAGCTGTTCTTGTGTGTTATACCTAAATCCATCATGACTGTCTTCCTGAATGCTAAGAACTGTGTAGTGAACTGTTGTGCTCCTTTTCCATCTGCAGTTCCCTGTGGCACACCCACACCTTTGCTTTTGCCTGCCTGTTAGGTGGGGTTCAGTAGCTCAGCTCCATGGCTGTAGTGCATGAATTCTTGCCAAGGCGGAAACAGCACATTTCAGCCAAGACAGGACTGCACTTTTGTCCCTGTGTGTGAAGTGGGCTTACTCTGTGCCCTTGGTACACTGCAGAGTGTCTGAACAAAGTCAAAACCACTGCAACAAGGCCATACTCTGTGCCAGCACAGTGATGTTGTGTATGTGTTTATCCCTGTGCGTGGATACAGTTCCTGTGTGCCACCATCCCTTTGGCCGCCAAAGCAGGGAATGAATAATTGTGAAACATTACAACTGGCTGATCCCTAGCTGCCCCTCCTGGCTTCTGGTGTAGATTTTTTGAAATGAAAGAGATCACAGACCTGTAGTTAAAATTAGACTTGGTGGGCTCAAAATGGGCAGAGGATCTGGCTTGAGCTAGGGAGCCTGTTGAGGAGCAGGAGCCAGAGTCTGAGCTGTGCACAGACAGACATGGCTATGTATAAAACAGTTTGAAAGTGCCAGGGTTACATGGAATGGCTTTAGAGGAATTAAGCCAAGATATGCTCCATGCCTTGGCTTCTTTCTCCACTTAGAGGTGTGTGACTAAGCCAGCCCCAGGCTCCTACTTGGAGCTTTCAGAGTGGAGGGTGCCTCTGGTGCAGCCAAAGTCATGAAGAATGGCTGGACAGGGAAGATTTCCCTGTATTCTTTTGGCTGTAGTTGTTCTTCCACACACTCCTCTCTTGCCAGGAATTCCCCCTCCACCCCTTTTCCTATGCCTTACATGTCTTTCCCTTGAGAGGAGGAACAAGCAGGCTTGTTAGCCAGAGGGCTGGAAGGTCTTCTCTGCATTTGGGGACCTCCTGCATTCATCTGCATTCTGCCTAACTCTCCAAAGCTTGTCTTTCCACAAATAAGCCATGGCAGGGTATTTGTGTTTGGAAAAGAGAGGACAATAGGGATTTGAAATGCCCCATCTCCATAGTATTGTCTCATCTGAGTGAATTACCTGCAAATGCCCAGATTCAAACCCTTGCTAGAGGAATACAAAAGCAGCCCTTTTCTTCAACTCCACTCTATTCTTGTGTATATTTTAACTCGGAGGCAAAATTGATTTCTCCTGAGATTTTGCATGCTGTGACTGGCAGTGGCATGCTCCAGGGTTTGAAACCTTTTATGCTGAGTTTCAGCCTGTTGCTTATTCCTGTGGATGACATATAAACACATCACTAAATAAAGGAAGAAAAAAGTATAATAGAAACGCCAGAAGGCCAAAAGCTAATGGATACTCCTATAATAAACCTGGGTTTGAGTCTCTAATGCAGGAAAAAGCTAAAATGCAGAAGAAAATGAAGATAGAAGTCATGTGGGTTAAGGAGAATCCAGATTATAAAATGCTTTTTTCTCCGTAGAGTTTGCTGCACTCTCACTTCTATCTAGGCCCCTTGTAAGCTCCCATTTTCTCTTTGGTGTTTTCTCCCAGTGCTGAGGAGTACAGCTTGTTACTGGTTTCCCTTAACCATTGATCAGGGGTTTGAGAGTAGCTGCTGACACTAGGAAGTGGAATGGTTGAGGAGGATGTGAAAGTGGCTCCAAGGACTAGAGAAGGATCAGGTGGGAAGAAAGTCCTGGAGGCCTCTGTCCACCCCTCGCCACAAACAGCACTATCACTCGCAGTCACCTCCCAACACATGGGGCCTCATCCAGGACTGTTAACCATCTCCAGAGATGGAGACAGCATGTCTTATGCCACAAGCTTTGCTTTTCTCCCTGCAGAAATGTCTTTTGGGTTGCAGGAGTTTATCTTAATGATATCTGTGATGTAAAAACTACGTTGCTTCTGTTGGCAATGAAACAAAATATTCAGAAGTTATTCATGGTAGGACTACTGTCCTCCTTTCCTCCAAGTACTGGGCCTTGCCTGGCAAAGGAAGCGTGCCCAGAAATGCAACCCAGACAGCTGGTTGCTAGGGTTGGGCTGTTGCAGGACAAAACCAATCCTCAAGCCAGGAGATAATTTAAAGTATTTAAGAGACCAATGCACATCCTGCTTCTACTGTTGTCTTCTGTAGCACGTGCAAATTGCAGCTTAGGATCCCACCTCTCACCTCTCTGCCCTGTCTCTGTCACTGGCTGATGAGACTTTTCTTATGGTCTCTCCTCACAGATTTGTAAAACCCAGGAGTCCAAGGTAGCTGCTTCCTATTGCAGCCCTGCAGTACCAGTTCACTTCAACATCCAGCAGGACTGTGGGCATTTTGTGGCCTCTGTCCCCTCCAGCATGCTGCTGGCCTCAGATGTGGGGAAAAGCGTGCCTGGAGATGGCTTCCATCCCTCCCTCACTGCCAGTGAGCACGACTGTGTGGTGGTCATCACCCGCGAGGTGCCGAGCCAGACCACTGCTGACTTCGTAAGGGACTCAGTGATGCTGCACCAAGCCAAGCCGGAGCTGTATGAACGTCGCATTTGCTTCTTGCTCCTCCAGCTCTGCAATGGCCTGGAGCATCTCAAAGAGCACGGCATCATCCATCGTGACCTGTGCTTGGAGAACCTGCTGCTTGTTCCCTGCAAGCCTCCCATGAGCTGTGTGAAAGCCAAAGACGACAAACACTTACCCCGCCTCATCATCAGCAATTTTTTGAAAGCTAAACAGAAGACTGGAACTGGAGACTCCAAGCTGAAGAAGAGTCAGGCCCGGCTGGCCCCAGAGATTGTGTCGGCTTCTCAGTACAAGAAGTTTGATGAGTTTCAGACCGGTATTCTCATCTATGAACTGCTGCACCAGCCCAACCCCTTTGAGGAGAAGGTGCACCTCAGGGAGCAGGAGTACAGCCCTGAGGACCTCCCTGCTCTACCCAGCCTGTCCATCTACTCCCGGGGACTCCAGCAGCTGGCCCACCTACTACTGGAAGCAGATCCCATCAAGCGTGTGCGGATCACCGAGGCCAAGCGGATGCTGCAGTGTCTGCTTTGGGGGCCCCGAAAAGACCTCATGGAGCAGCCCCTCAGCCATGAGGAAACCCTGCGCCAGGTGCTGCAGAACTGGGTGGACATGAAGCGTGCCCTGCTCATGATGAAGTTCGCAGAGAGGGCCGTGGACACGGAGCGGAGCATTGAACTGGAGGACTGGCTGTGCTGCCAGTACTTAGCATCTGCTGAGCCAGCCTCCCTCTTGCACACATTAAAACTGCTCCAGCTGCTCTGACCTTGCATGTGTCTCAGAGGCAGCTGAGGGCCCCTGGTTACCTTGCGGCCAAAGGTACACAGCCCTTTTGTATATGAGAGGTTTGAATCTCAGGTGCAAATGCACATCCAGCTCCTGCCCCGCACTCCAGTCAGAGTGCACAAGGCATGTTTAGTATCCTCATCAACTGTTAATTTGCAAGCAGGCAAACTGGGAACCTACCCATGTTTTGGGGGATTTTTGGTTTTTGGTATGGTAAATGTGGACTAATAAATTCCTGCCTGCGTGTGTGCATGTTTCTAATGAACTCACTGTACTTGAGTTGATTTCTGCGCCTATGGGACAGTTCTCTGATGCCCACCTCTCCTAAGGAATCAGAACCTTTGTGCCCAGGAACACCACCACCCTCTAGAGTGGGCAGCAGGGATGAACAGGTGGCTGCCTCTCCTCAGGAGCAAGGGCAGTTTATATAATGTGCCTTTGCAAAGGAGGACCCAGGGCTTTCAAATTCATATCTTTTGTGGGTTTTGGCATCCATTTTGCTTCTCCCTTTCAAAACAAAAATTACTTCTTGTTTCTGTGTATCAATGTTATTTTTCCTCTGTGGGCAGTTAGATATCAGCTGCCTGTTACCTTCGTTAGATACTAATACAGCCTGGCTTTCCTGTCTAGTGGTGTAGTCCTAGTGGAGCACCAGTGTTGGATGTGAAGGGGTGAGAGAGAGCTCAGGGTGGGTCTGTTCATGAGAATGATGCTGCACGCTGGGAATTACCCCTTTTAAAGCTAATTAAATGGAAAATCCCCAATTCACCTCCAAGGCCTTGGGGGGGAAGTCAGGGCCAGGTTGCTTTGCTTTCCCCATCCCTCCAGCTCCCTGCCTTCACCTAGTAATTCCCCTGTCCCTTGTGTCTAACATTTATTTAACTCCTTTATCTAGAGATGAGCTGGCATGTGAAAGGCTGGGGCCACTGTGGGCTGGCAGGGTCTTATTGCTGCTGGTGTTTGAATTTGGAATGCGTAGGGCTGGGTACGCTGCAAACACATTTCTCCAACAGATGGGATGCAGGAGCAGCACAACGAAAAGTGGAGAAACTGGCCTGGCTCCCTCCAGGCCTTTTCCCTCCATCCAGATGTAGAGCAGCCACTCAAATCGGGAGAAAGATAATGCTGCTGAGGAAAAAAAAGTGAGTTTTCAAAAGGTTGCAGGCTTCTTTTACTCTTCCACCCCAACATGAGGCAGAGATGAGCTGCCCTGCTCCTGACACCAGTTCTTCAGCCCTTGGAGAAGTGGTAAGTTTGGGACATTTGGAGAGAGCCCAGCATCACCTTATCTGAACAGGATGTCACTAGCTGAGCTATCCACCTCCCAGCTCTGACAGGGAGAAATGCATGAGCACCTTCCTCCAACCTTAATTCATCTCCAGACACAGCCTGCTCGTTTGGGGAATTCTAGTTCCCCAGGTTTTCTTGACACTTTGTGTACTTTCTGTGAATCTTTTCCAGGCTTCTCACCTGGATTTTTCTTTTTTTTTAAAATATGTTTGGCTATGGTTGCTGCTGATGGGAGGGGATAGTTCTTTGGCTGGGCACCCATTTGCAATGAATTTCCCCTGATCCCCTTAGGGAGGAGGCTGTGCATGTCCCTGCCTGCTGGAAGAATGCAGGATGGCTCCAACTGTGACCGCTGGGAAGTTTTTATACACTGTCTTTTTTGCATCCCACTTTTGGGTCAACTTCCCTCCAGTATAGGTAACAGGAGCTTTCTGGCTTGGGAACCACTGTCTATCCCATGGATCATCCTGGACACAACACTCTGGAAGGTCTGGCTCTGACTTTCCGCATGTGGTCTCACATGGGCCATAAGAGTGATGAAAGAGCTGGAGAACCTGTCTGAAGGAGCCCAGCATGTTTTTCTGAGATAAGATTAAGAAATGACTCAGTTTCTAAACATGGAAGAGGTTGGTGGCAGCTCTGCAGGAGAGTACCGAAGGAGACAGGGACTGGCCATGACATCCAAGTTGTGCTGGCAAGGGGGAGATAATTTGCAAGGCAAGTGGCTTGCAAAACTTTAGCTGGGTACTCAGTGGGATTCAAGAGGTAGCCAAACATTCAGCCAGCCCTCATAACAAGACTGGATCAGTTTTCCATGCTGAGTTTCAATTTAGTGACAGACACTTAGAGGTATTGGCACAGGGCCTGTGTGGCTTGGGATGTTAATTTGATCAAAACTCTCTCCCTTGAGTTTGGGCACTTGTGTCTGGTTCTGGTGTTGGTCTTGGCACCTTGCAGCAGCATTCCCAGCAGACTAGAGGCCAACAGGAGTCTTTTTCAGCTACATTTTTTTCAGATTGGATGGGTGGCCTCTTGGTCTCATATAAACAGAAATTCTTATCTCCAGGCTTTCCTGGTGCTTTCCCCTATGGTAGCTCATGCTTCTCCTCCAGCCTGAACAGTCCTAGGCTTTGGGTCTTAGGGTCAATGCTTGAGCTGGAGAAGTGCATTAGGGTTTCTGATGTGGAGCTGTTGTGGGGAAAGTGACACCTAAGCCTCAGCTGAGTGCCACAGCTGAGTTTGAGGACTTTGCCCCCCTTGTCTGTGCTGTCCCCACCATGCCATGGGCAGCAGCTCCCCTTTTCCTAGCAGGCATTCTTGCCCCCATGCCCAGGAACCTCCGCAAGAATGGTGGAGGGGATGGATCATTCCCTGTGTCGCAGGGGACACAGGTGACCCTGCACCCTGGATGCCAAGTGTGTCACTTGGGGTAAGGAAGATTGCAGGACATGTCTGGCTGGGAACACAGCTCGAGGTCCGTATGCCACAGGGACAGTGCTGAGGAGCAGTGACTGGAGGAGCACACAGATCCCTGGATCTCAGTGCTACTGCTGGATAGGGAAAGGAGTATTTTCTTTTCTCATGCTGCCCCCAGGTAGCCTGGCAGCCCCTTTCCCAGTGGTCCAAGCGAACAAGAAAGGTGGATGTGCTGCTCAGAAACTGTCTTGAATTTTGCTGTATTTTTGCAGGATATATTTTAAGAGCAAACAGTAACACTGGAAAGAAGCTTTTTCCATGTCAATTTTGGCATGCATGGCATGCAGCAACAGCCTGGTTTCGCAGGACTCATTCTGCCAAATCCATGGAGCTCGATATTTGACTTTGCTGAGTAAATATTTCTGAAGGCCTTTGCAATGCCTGCTTAAGCAATTCTCTGCTATGGTTCTGAAAAAATGCCCTTGCTTTTCAAGGAGCAGAAACAAATTTCCACAGTAGCACTGGAAATATTGACACACTGCTCATGCCTCTCATTTTATACCATCAAAGGCTGGGCGGTGGAAGCTTGTGAACCATAATGAAGCATGTGAGTCAGCATTATTTGTTTCATTTCCCTGTGCTAAACAAGCAACAGCCAGTTCCTGGCGAAGGAATGAGTTGTTTGACAATAGAACAGGCAAGCAGAGCAGGCTGACCACTGTCAGAGCAAACTGGGCATGAAAGTCAAGCAGATATGACTCAGAGACAGGCGTTAGGCATATAGTGCTGTTCTGGAAACATTTTTGGTTGCATCTTTTTATTTTCTTCAGAAAAACATAAATGGGAAGGGAGGCTATTAAATAGGGCTGAGGAGGTCTGAACTGAGCTCCTGTCTCAGACTTTTCTGTGACCTTAGGAAAGCTGCTTAACTTCCACCCACAAAGCAGAGATGATAGTTTCTGTGTTACAAAGCAGAATCAACCACAAACCTCACAACTTTACGTTTGACTGTGTTAGGCAGGACATGAAAGTACCTAAATGAGGAAGAAATTAATAAATAAATGCAGTGGTTTATTAAAACATAATATTCCAAAATACCTTCCTTTATTTTCAGGCAGCAGTCCCTCCCTGCCTTTTTGCTACCTGCTGCCATTACAAATTTGCTGACCACTGCCTGTAAATAGCCCACTGCTGCTTGTGGCAAAGGCCACAACACCTTCTGGGTCATCCTGATTCCTTTGTGGCGGAGTTTTTTCCCTTTAGCCTTCACAAAGAACAGACACACACATATGCTGAAGAAACAGAGCTGCTTCTTAGGGGAAAACACAGCAGAGAAGTGAACCAACAGTGCAATAAAGGGATGGGCTGCGCTGAAGGGGTGGAGCTGCCCTGCCATCAAACGGGAGATGCCAGGAATCATCCAGACTTTCCAGCAGACTCAGGTAGCTGCAGCATGCTGGGCATCCCAGAAATGACATTGCTGCTCTGGGACTGCAGCTCAGAGCTGTCTCCCCAGGATGGGTGCCACCTCTCCCATGCACTTCAGAGCCTGTAGTGCAAAGCTTGTGGGGTAAATCACAGGGATATTTTTCTCTATCACTGCCAGGATGATCTCAGCTACCAGAGAACAAGTAGAGAGGTGGAATCCTCCAAGCCCTGAAGAACCAAGGTGGCAAGAAGCAGAGATCAAACCCTTGTACTTGCAGAGACCCCAGGTATTCCCTCCTGAGCCAGTCTCCGCCTCCCATGGCCAGGAGGGAGCAGGGTGGAGAAGTGAGTCTGCTGTAAGTTGCTGGGCCAGGAATGCCCCAAATACCTTTGAAATACCCCAATTCCTCCCCAGTGTACAGAGAGTAGTGCGCTCCTCACTGGGCCAGTGCTGAGAAGTGGAGCTCACCAGTCCATGGATGGCCCTCAAAATGCCTTTCAGCTGAATTTCAGAAAAGGAACACCTGGGTTACTTAAGGCACATGAGCAAGAGAGGGAGGAAAAATATCAGGAAGACAATTTTCTGCACTCCTTTTCCTCCTCAGCTACAATTTCTGTATGCATTTGGGCTGCCATGTTGCAGCAGCACAGCACCTGGATGTCAGCAGTCCCATGGGACTTCTCAGGGCTCCCACAGTAATAGGACCAGAGCAAAGGGCTGTATTAGGCAGAGTGCTGCCAGCACGTGGAGGGAGGTGATCCTGCTTCTCTGCTCAGCACCACTGAGACACACCTGAAGTGCTGGATCCAGTGGTGGACTCCCCAGTATATGAGAGACATGGACATACCGGAGAGAGTCAAGCAAGGAACTGATGATGATGAAGAGACTGGCGCATGTCTGATCAGAGGAGATGCTGAGAAAGCAGGGACTATTCAGCCTGGAGAAGAGAAGGCTCAGACAGGGGGAGCTTTAAGTGTCCTGGTAAGTACTGACGGGAAGGATGAATGACAAGAGGTGATGAACACAAGCTGAAATGTATGAAATCCCCCTGAAACTCAGGAACATGACTTCCGTATGTGTGTGCACATTGCGTGTATGTGCCTGTATATGTGTCCTGTGTGTGCCTATGCTGTGTGCTGTGCTAGGAGCAGGGCTGTCAGTGTTGTATGTTTTGTGTTGTGATGTGGCTGCATGCTATGTGCACAGTGTAGGTTTCGTCTGCATTGTTTGTGGGGCAGGGGGGAATGGTGGTTCAGGGCTCTGTGTGGCCCCAGCCAGGGCTTGGTCCTGTGAGGGTCCCAAGGGGGAGCAGCTTCAGCCCCAGAGAGGTCACAGATGGGGTCAGAGGTGTGTGGAAGATGGGGCATCTGACAGTTTATGGGGCAGACATGGGGCAATTTGGGGGTACCCAGGGGGTTTATGAGGCATGTGGGAGGTTAGGAAACCCTGTGAGAGTTGTGGAGCATCCAGGAAAGCAATATGACACCCAGAGGGTGAGGATACTGGGGACAGGGCTGGGTGCACATCCAGGAGATCGAGGGGGGCCTTGGGCTGGGAGGGTGGTGGTGGTCATGGGGCACCCATGGGAGCTGTGGGGCACCCAGGAAAGGAGAAAGGGCACAGGAGAGATCAGAGACACCCCAGGGGGCTATGGGACATCCAGGAGGCTGGAGAAACCCAGGCACATGGGGCCAAGCCCACCTTGGACAGGGCTAGAGTCACCCGAGAGGCTCAGGGGCACCGGAGAGGGGTGTGATTGCAGGGTCCCCCCAGAAGCTGATGCTGGAGCCCAGGCCTCCGACACCTCCTTTATTGCCAGCACTAACAGAGCCCCTGCTGGAGGGAGAACCGCACCGAGGGGCCGCAGCAGCCCAGGCCGGGCCTCACTGCGGGCCTGCGTAGGTGCCGGCAAGGTGCACGGGCAGTCCATCGCGGCAGGCCACACGCACGTGGTGCTGCACCTGCCGGGCCCGGTAGGCACAGGGCGGCCGCGTGTCCCCGCCGCGCAGGCGGCAGGCCGTCAGGCTCACGGCGCTCGGCGTGCTGTGGAACCCCGTGGTGTCGGGCGCCTGGGAGCAGGCGGCCACCAGCTCTGCGGCCGGGGCGTGCACGAAGGTGTTGGAGGGCTTGCAGGGCCTGCCCGGGGCCGTCACCCGTCGCCGCGCCAGCATGGTCTCGCAGTAGCGATGCGCCGCCAGCGTGGACGTCCGGGGGTTGTCCACGTGCTGCCGCAGGAACTTCTCATAGCGGGTCTCGCCCACCGCCCCTGCCAGTGCTGCCAGCACCAGGGTCATGCACAGCACCCAGCCCGCCATGGACACCTGGGGAAGGTGGGGTTAAGGCCATCTGGACTCCTGGGCCCCCGACTGGAAATCCCACCCTAGATGCTTGATTATTCTACAGATTCCCCCTCCCAAACACCTGGGTCCCATACAAATCCACATCTGTAGATCTTGCTTGGATGCATGGGTCCCCTACAGTTATGCACTCCCCAGAAGCCTCAGTCCCCTACAGAACACCCCCTGCCTGCTCCTCAGATCCCTGGCTCCCCTGTAGATCCAACCCATGCCCCGACAGCTGGATGCCATACACAGCCTCCCTTCCCCAGTGGAGGCTTTGGTTCCTCACAGACCCCTCCCACAGACATTCCGGTCCCCTATGCACCCCTCACCCGGACCTGTGTGCGCGCCTCAGTTTCCCTTATGGCCTTGCGGTCTCCAGGATCCCTCCCACTCCTCTGCACCTCTTTTATACTGGCCCCAGCTGTGCCCAATGGGCAAGGATCCAGGAGGAGGGGCAGGGTAAAGAGCAAGGTCCAGTGGATGTCTGGAGGGAGCCATGTGTCCAGGAGGCCCCACTCACCCTCATGGCCCCCCAAGGCCATTAGGTAGTCATTAACAAGCCACGTGACTGTCTGCGTGCGTCCCCTTGGGTGGCCCCTGCCCACTGTGGCCTTGGCCACTTGTTCCATGGAAGGCAGGAAACCTGGGTCTTTTGGGTGGCAGGGCAACGTACCTCGTTCCCTGGTGGGGGACAGGATGTCACCATCACCTCTGGGGCAGCTGGCAGATGTTCCTACACCTCTTGAGAGATGTGGCACATCCACGGCTGTTCTGCAGTGCTAAGGGACCTATGTGTTCCCTTTCCCTGTGTCCCCTTGCAGGCAAATTCATACCCCTGGGAAGTGCCAGGATGCATTTTCCTCACTGCTACTACCCATGCTCCCAGCTACTCCATTGATGCAGAGACGAGCAAAGAGCCAGGAGCCAGCCTGAGCCCATCAAATACTCCTTTTCCTTGACCATCATAATGGAGCCCCAAGGAAAGCATGTTCCCTCCAGAGGGAGAGGCATGCAGTCCCCAGGAGAGGCTGCCATGAATGAGTGCAAGTGGCCTCCATCCTGCTTTTTAAAGACATCAGAGAGACTGTGATGGGAAGTGGCAAACAGAGAATGAGGTCCTGGGCAGCACCCTTCCCAAAAGAGCTGTAACAGTTCCAAGACTGGCCACAGTAAAAGTGCAGAGGGTCCTTCCGTGGGCTCTGGTGGCATTTCTACAGCCTCTGAAGAAATCTTCCTCAAAGGCCAAAACCTTGCAGACATGGAAGGTCAGCACAGCCCCCTTGCTGACTCTCAGATGCTGACAATACCCTGCTCCTGGGCATGGAAGGAGGATGGGCAGTTCATCATGACCACTCGGACACACTCTTTCCACTGCTTTCCACTGTCCTGGTGTGGGTGGAAAAGGGATGATGTCCACAGGAGGGGGAAAAAGCCCAGATGCTTGGCAATGGGCTGTCTCTAGCTGGCATGGTACAGGTACCTGTGCTGGATCACATCCCACCTGGCAGAGCCTTGCCAGAGGTTGTGGTGAGATTCATGGGTGAACCACAGCCTGTGGTCACCTCTTGTCCCTGCGGTGTCCCACCTGCCTGGCGGTGTCCTGGGCACTGCTTCTCCATGTCCCATCCCTGCCCACGCAGTGGGGCTGAGTGGAGCCTCCTCCTGCCCTCTGCAGTGGGGAGAGGAGCAGGCATTCGGGGCAGCCCAGACCAACTTCTGGTTGTTCCCTTGGTGTCCCAAGGCCTGGGAAAGGTGCCGATTTTAGGTGCTCTCTAAACATAGAGTGTAGTTTAGACAGGAGACATTTTTTATTCTGCACGGGATGCAAGGTGGAGGTTTGACAAATCAAACACACTATGGGGTAAAAAGTTACATCTTTTATACAGTACAATTTACATGAGTCTGCCTAATGCATATTCACCGCCTACCGATGCATATTTATTTGTAGGACGTACTCTTATGCGAAGCTTGAAATACAAAGTTCCTTTCTTTATTAAGCAACCTCCATTGTAGAAGGTATCAGACGACATCAGTTACGTTTACAAAAGGTGACACGACTCAGCCTGGGGACAGATAATTCAGCTTGAAGTCATCAGAAAGAGCAGGAGGTGGCACCTGCCTTTCGCCCGGGCACAGTCGGTGCAGCAAACCCCGTCCCTGTGGCTCTGCCCGCCCGGACAGCGGCCCCACTCGGGCATCCCCATTCCCAGCGCTGCCGGGAAGTCCCGGGCCAGGCGCTCGCAGGGCCGGGCGCTCGCAGGGATCAGGAGCCGGGCCGGGCGCTCGCAGGGCCGGGCGCTCGCAGGGATCGGGAGCCGGGCCGGGCGCTCGCAGGGATCGGGAGCCGAGCCGGGCGCTCGCAGGGATCGGGAGCCGGG
>VYZT01011847.1:70209-88668 GCA_013400735.1 Pomatostomus ruficeps
CCGGAGCGGGGCCGATGCTGTCATGGCGTCAGCCGGGCGGGCGTGGGCCTGGCGGGGCGGGAGCGGCGGCGGCGTTCGGGGAGGAAGGTCTTGCTGCAGCCCGGTTTGGCCTGAGAAAGTCGGTACAAGAATCTTGTTCATTTGATTTTAGGGTGGACCCTTTCTCCAAGAAGGACTGGTACGATGTCAAAGCGCCGGCGATGTTCAACATCCGAAACATCGGGAAGACGCTTGTCACCAGGACTCAAGGAACTAGTGAGTAGTTGGGGTTGGCGCAGTAGAGGGGGTTGTGTTTGCTCCATGTGCTAGCTCCAAGCGGCTAAAGAACTTCTTGGATAAAAAACTGCTGACAAAAGGGTTTTGCTTGTACTGTTACCAACCTGGAAGCTAAAAAAGTTGGATGATTTGAGTGGGCTTTTTGAGTTGACCGAGTTGTTTGAATAAATGAGCTGCAGGGAAGTTCGTACGCTGTGTCCTTGTTTCTACAAGAAGGCCAAACTATGGAAGGGAAGGCCTGAAGTTTCTAATGAGCTCCTCTTGCGGTAACTTGGCGAGTTGGGAGAAGTTAAAGAATTAAGCAGTAGTTCTGATTGTCACGGGGAGATGTGAGACAGTGCAACAGGAGAGCTTAGTCCTAATAGGATCATAGTGACCAGCACATCTAGACACTGAAATTTACGAAATTTAAAGATTTTGGGTGAAGATAGGAGCTGGAATTACTGACTTAATGTGAGCACTGGTGTATCACTGGAGGGTAAATTCGGTTTTATATGATTTGGCACACCTTAGGAAGAGGAAACCTCTCTTAGGGGTGCAGGGGTGTCTGGATAGAGGTAACCCTGTTTTTGGAAGCTTTGCTGTGCAGAGTGGCTAGGTAGTTTTATAATACTGTGGTGGTTGTACTCAAAGTTACCAGGATGATTGTTACTTTGAGCTGTAACATGTGAAACAAATAAAATGAGGGTCACTGCAAAACGGAGTGTGAACCAACCAGTGCTGTTAAAATGGTTCCTCGTTGGAGGAGGAGCTGTGAAATTATTGTAGTGGGGTGTTCATTGCTGCTTCATCTCTGCTGAGCACTTGTGGCTTTCTGGGTTTAGTTTTTTTATTACTGTTTGTAATTCCCAAATATTCCTTAACCACTTTATGCTTGAAACAAACCAAATTATTACACGTGGTGGAATCTGCTGGATGCTGCTGTTCATATTCCCTGCCTGATACTTATACCTTAAAAAGATTCTTCCCAAAGGGAGGCATTTCCAACCTCTGTGATCACTATTAGAAAACATCAGAAAGTGGGATTCCAGCAGGAATTCGGTATCTGAATTGAAGAACGTGCTTCTAATGTTAACAAAAGGTGTTTTATTCTTTTCCGTTGCACAGAAATCGCCTCTGACGGGCTGAAGGGCCGCGTGTTTGAAGTGAGCCTGGCTGATCTGCAGAACGATGAGGTTGCCTTCCGCAAATTTAAACTGATAACTGAGGATGTTCAGGGCAAAAATTGTCTGACCAACTTCCATGGGATGGACCTCACTCGGGATAAAATGTGCTCCATGGTCAAAAAATGGCAGGTGCGTAAGGAACAAGGTGAATGAGGTGTGCCTCGCTGCCGGTGCCTCCAGGGAGGAAGAGAAGCGCTGGTGCTGGGCAGAGCCGCGTTGGAAGCGGCACAGGGCGCTGACGCCTTTGGGCGTGTGGGGCTGGGCAGCCCATCTGGCACGTGGGGGATAAGGATAAACATTCCGTGCTTTCCCTTGCAGACAATGATTGAAGCCCACGTGGATGTCAAAACTACAGATGGATACCTGCTGCGCCTCTTCTGTGTGGGCTTCACCAAGAAGCGCAATAACCAAATCCGCAAGACCTCCTACGCCCAGCACCAGCAGGTCCGGCAGATCCGCAAGAAAATGATGGAAATCATGACCCGGGAGGTGCAGACCAATGACCTGAAGGAAGTTGTCAATAAGCTGTAAGCTTTGGCCGCATTCTCTTTCTCTCCCCTACACAAAGTTCACATCATTGTTTGGTGGTTTGGTTGCTGAGTATTTGGGGAGTGCTGGTGCATCTCGAGCTGTTTGTCAGAGACCAGGCAAGGAGCCCCTCGTGTGGAAAAGCCAGTCACTGTTTTCTGCAAATGGCGTCTCTTAGTCTCTGCATCCTGTCTGACTTGAATCCTCTGTCATGTTTGCATAAATGTAAAATCACTCTCTAGAGGATTTGTGGTTCACATTTCTACAGACTAAAGTTTTAATTCTCTTCAGTTGGGGCTGTGAATGTTCTGAGCTCTTCTGATAGAAGAGTTTTCCAAAGTGTGCTGCTGATTGCTTCCAGAAGTTTGCATTTGCACTCAAAATGGGCACACTTGTGCTGTGTCTCTTCTGACATTACAAGGGAAATGTCTCAGGATCTAAATGTACTTGAAGAAAATTGTCAAAGTGATGATGTAACCTTTGGTAGAGTGTTTTGTGTTCCTAAGGATTTTTTTAAGTCTGTGATGCTGCTGAAGAAGCAGGCAGAGTTTTTCACATTGTGGTGCTCTGTGCTTTTTCAGGATCCCAGACAGCATTGGCAAGGACATCGAGAAGGCCTGTCAGTCCATTTACCCCCTGCACGACGTCTACGTCCGCAAGGTGAAGATGCTCAAGAAGCCCAAGTTTGAGTGTAAGTCGGTCACTGCGGACATTGGAGGAGGGTGTGGAAAGGAGTTACTTCAAATGTGTTTGCTTGTGGATAAAGATGTTACAGCAGCGTCAATGAGCTAAAGTAGTTGTAGAAAGGAAACAGTGTGTCCTTGTCTCCCTGCCTGGCTTCCAGGATTGAAAGCCAAGCAGTGAGAGTGTTAGTTGGGAGCTTATTGAATTCCCGCCTGGAACTGCTGCTTAATGTCTAAAAGCTTGGCTTTGGGAATGAATGATGACAAAATGTTTCGGTCCCAGATGACGTGGAATGATTCCATTTCCCTTTTTTCTGACATTCCCATGTAATGCAGCAGTAGGTTCTTGAGTCCAGATCCTTCTAGAAAAAGGGGTAGTTTGCAGTTTCAATACGTAGCCCCATTTCACTGCTTGTTTCTGTCTGTCTGGCCCTGCAGCAGCATCTCTGTGCGTGTGCTGTCTGCAATGGACTTGGTCCTACCTACAGAAAATGTTCTGGTGGTTTAATTTGTGTACGATGAGTAATGGGGTAATTTAGAACTGTTTAAACAGGTCCATCTCTCACTGTTTGTGTCACTGCTTCTTTTTAGTGGGCAAGCTGATGGAGCTGCATGGTGAAGGTGGTGGTGCTGGAAAGCCCTCTGGGGATGAGGCAGGCACTAAGGTAGAGCGAGCTGATGGATACGAGCCGCCCGTGCAAGAGTCTGTGTGAAACTAAAAATTGGTGGAAAATAAAAGGTTTTAATATACAGAACTAATGCTTGGTTGCCTGTGTTGCTACTGGACAATATTCATACTGGATGTGTGGATGGGTTTTCAATAAGGTAAACCTACAGCCTTGGTTTAAAAAAAGATAAATAAAAATTTACTTGTGTACTTCTCCACTTGTGTTGTGGAGATGGGTGGAAGAATGTGAGTTGTCCTTTTTGTGGATTCTCTATATTGGTTTTTCACAATAATTTTAGTCCTCAGGAAAAAACCCTGTGTGTGTGTGCAGAGGTTGTATTGGTGAGAGGTGCCTCAGAGGGTACAGGGAAAGCAGAAATTGCACAGGGAAATCTCTGTCAGAATTTGGTATTATTGGGAAGTCTTAGGGTTTTATTCAGACTTTTTACTTGAGAAATATGTGTCTATGTTTCAGTTTCTTGGTGGTAATTTGGTACAATCTCTCATGGGACAGGTGTGGTCTCTGGTGGTCAGACGGTGTTTAAAGGTGTTAAAAGTTGCAATTACTATGATGGGAGCAGCATTGATTTTGAGCAGTGCAGAAATACAGAATGTGCTCGAGCAGTGGAGTTGGGTGTGGGATTTTAACCTATCAGAACTGAGGGGTGATCATGGAGAACCTGTGGAATTTCAGGGAGAAAAAATTCTGTCAAAAGGCAGTGGTCTATGTTCTGAAAACAACGCACACTTAAATGTTTTGCTAAGTAATGTTAACGCTGTTTTCCATTATCTAACAGCATTTTTGCTTGTTCAACTTACGGTGGCTTAAAAATGGGAGAGTGTTTTTTCTGGCTAAAAGGAGTTTTCTGTGCTCTCAATGTGTTTTGTTTAGAATAGGGCACCAAACCTAAACTTGGTCGTATTAAATTGTTGGTAAGTTAGTGATTTAAAACCTGAGAGCAAAATGTGGAGTTCACTGAGAGTGGTGGCTCTTACAGTCGGTTGTCACAGAGCTTAGGACAAGAAATAAAGGAAAACAGTGAAATGTTACTGTTCCAAGGAAGCTACTGGAGAAAGTGAGAGGGGCCTTGCTGCCCACGAGAGCTGCACTTGTTCCCTGTCAGGGATTTTCACATTTCTTTAGCTGATAAAACTGGTTTGGACCAAGTAATAGGCAAAATGAGAAGAATGGTTTTGAACTAAAAAACACTGCAGGTGATGTGATTTTGCGTTGATTCCAAGTTACAGTTTTAGTATGTTCTGCTTTTTCCAGTTTGTGTGGTGGAAGGAAGTGAGTGCGTGCTCAATAGTCAGAACCTTGGAACAGGAAGGGAATCAGGGAATCATGTTGCTTTGCTCTTTCCGTCTGCACTGCTGAGGCAGGTGTCATCTGCTTCCAGCAATCCCAGACAGCCACACTTTCAAAGCTGTTAAGTTTTGTTACTTGCATGTCTGAGGACTGTATGTTGCAAAAAGGTTAGTCCAAGAGGATTTGGGGAAAGAACAAGAACTTGGGGTTTTTTCAGGCTTTTAAATGTATTGTTTGGAACAGTGCATTTCCATGGAGGGGTTCTGGATAAATGAAGGCTTTGTAGTATGGTATCCGATGGGGGAAAAGCAGGAAGGAAAATACTGTGCATCCTCTGTATTCTCTCAACAAATACGAGCTGAAAAATCAGTGTATGAAAGCAGCAATCAGCAGAGCACACAATTATGTGCAGAACCACTCATCAGCCCAGGATCAGCCTGTGTCTTTGTAACAATATTGTCACAGTGAGAACCACAGCGTGTGTGATACCCTCTGGTGACAGCTGGGTTGCAGGTAGCAAAATGCCAGAGATTCTGTAGGGGGTGAGTGTGAAGCATGCCCAACTCCAAAGGCTTGAATAAACCACGTTAAAGTCATCCAGATCCTCTGAAGGGTTTGGACTACTTTAAAGGGGTGCAATATTTATTTATTGTTGGTATTTGGGGATGGGGTGTTACTTTGCAGCTGGGATAAATACATAAGCAAAATGAGATCCATAAAACTGTCAAGTGGAAAGCTGAGCTTTCCACAGCATAAGACAAAATGCCCTCATGACTTAATTATAAAAATTTTATTGGTTAAATACATTCTTAATTTACAGAGGTACCATAACAAACTTACTGGACTTAACAAAGGTTTATTTAGGACACTGTTAATTGTACACAGAACAAAGACATCTTCCTGAAGATATTTTCAGAGGATGGGTCAAACAAAAATATTTCGGTAAGTGAGGCTTTTATTCTAATGCATGGAGATCTAGCTGGATTACAAGGTTACAGCTGAAATTTGCTACTACATTGCAGTTAAGATTTGCACTCCACCTCATTCTCGGCTTTTCATACACCTTGGGAATTTTATGCTGTGATCTGTATGCGGTCTCATGGTGGTGTTGGACACTGTCTTGGGAAAATCCCCTCCTGTAAAAGCCGAACATCTCCTTTTGAACTTCAGCATTCACGCAGCCGCCGTTTCAGCTGCCTGCAGCCATGCGAGCAGCCCTTAGGTGGCACTCGGTGTTCTGAGTAAAAGGCCTTGCTGCTGCTGCTGCTCCTGCCCTGCCCCACAGGGAGGAGGAGATTACAGCAGAGTGGTCTTAGCTATGGACAGGCACTGACTTTAAACATTCAGTGAAGTTACAAAACAACTGGTCAATACCTAGTTATAAAAATGGAGAAGAGGAAATTGAAAAAAAATATAAAAAAATCAGTTCTACTTTTGAGACTTGTATCAAAACCTTAGAAAACTGCCAGACAAACAGTAAGTAAACATCATACACTTCAGCCTCATCTACCACCACTCTGGCGTGGTATGTCTTTGAAGGACCTGGATATTCCTTGGATTTCTCTAGGAGATGCCTGGTTTTTTGGAATAAACAAGAACCTTTAGAATCTCCTAACAAGAAAACTTGGGAGAGTGGGAAGGATTGTCCTTGGCTGTGGACTTCCATGTGATACCACGGGAGTTCTGAACAGGTTTGCTAGGGATGCTAAAACGAAATGAACAGCTGTACGCATTGTTGCATTTCCATCCTTCTAGAAGAGCACACAATTCAGAATTGTTTTTATAATGTTAATCCCCTAATGGAAGTAGAAGTCCAGTTCTCACCTCATTAAAACTTTGTGTGTCCTTCATCCCCCAGTTGTGTTAATAGTGTTGGTGTAGCTTAAAGACACAACAGAAAACACAGTGGGGGGGCCGTGTCTCTCTCTGCAGGTTCTGCTGCCTAGCAGTGACCGCTGGGTGAATGGGGCTGAGCCCTCATGTCTGCACTGCAGCTTCCTCAGGCTTGCTCCAGGTGAGCTCCAGTCTGCCACTGGGCCTGGACACCCATTCCTTGCTGGGGGCAGCTCTGCAGCTCTGGCTGTGCCTGTTCCTGCCTGCTGAGATGGCAACCAGAGCACAGGGAACGGGGAGAGGAGTGCCACCCTCCCCAGCTGCTTAGGCCCCAGTTCAGCTGCACCCTGGTCCCTCATAGCAGCAGGTACTTGTTGCTGGGGTGCTCAGAGCTCACACTGGTGAAGCTGGCAGAAGGGACATGACTAAGTCAAAGCTATCTCAAGGTCCATCACAAAGATTATGGTTTCCAGTCTCCATCCACCTCCACCTGTTGGCCCTTCTGCAACCTGAACTGCCAAACCCATTAAGGAAAGTCTTGTTGAGGGATCTTGATGTGCAGAGACCTGCGGCACTCTGGAGCAGTGACTCATCAGCCTACTGGTTCCTTTTTGTGAGACAGTGCAGAAGGGGTGGAATACTGTCAGCAGTAAAAGAACCAACTGCAGCATAAGTTTTTCTATTCCTGTCTGGTGGAATTAGCAGTTAATCAGGATGCTATTTAACTATTTTGTAAGATGCCAAGTCTTACAAAAAGGAACTGACTGCTAGAAGTTTGTATAATGTGAAACTACCTCAATCATACCCATCTTAGTTTGTCAGTCAAGCCCCCCTGCTGCTTTTTACCAAGTGCCTTGGTTAGAGCTGCCTGGAGTATCCTCTTGCTGGGCATGTTTTCCTTAAGGCCTCGACAGACCATTTATAAGGATGATCAGTATAGTTGGTATGTGGCAACAAACTGGAAACTAATCCCATGTCTGCTGAAAGCTAAACCCAAGGCTGTATAGTATCCTTCATCTTAAGGATAGGAATAGTGTTGCTGAAGTATGTTCCAGTGCTTGAGTCACAGACAAAATGCAGACTGAGTGAACACTGGCTTTCCACTTCCATGGAGGGAGTGGAGGGGCAAATAGTTGGAATAGTGCAGCTACTCAATGGCTGGGATCTGAGAAAGCCCAATAAACACTGTCTGTCGCTAACCTCAGCTGGGAAAGAAGAGTATGATGGTGCTCAAAGAACCATGGACAGTAGGAAAAAACTAAACCTGTACTTGCAAAGTGTTTTAGGGAAAGCAAGGAAGGTCTAAGATGATTCATACCATTTTAAACAGAATTCATTAAGAGGCGAAATACTTTAAAACTTCTGTGATCTTGCTGTATGAGCAGCTTAGGCTAAGAATAGAACGATACTACACAAGGATTTATTTCTCCATTTTCCCTCTTACCAGTATTAGATTTGATACCTTTCTACTATGAAATACCAGTTATTTTTCTTACCCTGTAAGTCATAAAACAAGTGGATTCTACTGCTAATGTGGAACTCAAGCAGTAATGAAACCTGAATATCAAACTTCATCTACATACTGAGTGCTGTAATTATATATTAAGACAATTTTTAAAATCTGGATTCTAAGAAGTTTTCAAAGAAGGCCAAAGCAGCTTATGTTATGCAGACTTTGTGCATGATAAATGTAATTCCAGAGAGTAAACATACTAGAATGCTATATAAGTTAAAATGGTGTTGCACCACAGTATTTCCCCAGTTGGAAATGGCTAAAAAGCCTGCTTGCTTTGCTCTCTGAGCATTAATGAAACATGACTACATACACTGTCACCAAAGACTCAAATTTCTTATTTGACTTCAAGATACTACGACTGTCTAGAAAAAGTAGTGCAAAACATGGATAATCAACACACGTTGATGTCTTTGCTGTGCCTTTACGGTAGAAAACATTCTCTCCCACACTCAGGGAGCGTTATGAAGGCAACACTTCATGGTGTTTTTAAAATCTGAACAAAGTTCTTGGGAAATATCCCAGACTTTCCTAGTATCTCTCCACTCATCCAGTCCTCGTCTACAGATTCCAGCTCTGTTATCATGTCACCTGCCTGTAAGAGAAGGAGTAACGTGAGTCAGTACAGCTTACTGTGCAATGTTAATGCATGCATAACTGGTCTTATTTAGAAGCAATTAATATCAATCAAAGAGAAGAGAAATAAGATGTGGCCAGTCTCTCCTGCTGGTTACATCTCTTGGAGATTGTTTGCCAAAACCAGCTGAAGCTTCTCTCAGGCTAAATACTTGTCAATGCTGAAAAATCACCACCTTTGAAGGGACAAAAGAGCACTGCTGGGTAACTGCTCACATTGCTTTGGCTCTCCAGGTATGTTAAGAGCTGGCTCATGGGCCCCCCGCTTTACTGCTTATTTGCCTGCGTTTTGAGGGTTTGTTTTCTTAAAATACTGGAAAGAATTTTTTTTTAATTTTTGATTTAGTCCCAGTATTTTCTAGCACTTGGAAACTTTCCCAAAAAATGGAGAAGCAGTCTAAGGGCTCAGTGTGGCCATTTAAACTGCAGTTTCTGTGTTTGGTCCTGGTTTTTGTCCTCACTGTCCCATGGCACACCCTTCATCTGAAGTACTGGCCTTTCTTCCAGTACCTCTTGTCCCCTTTTCTGCTTTGAAAAATCATCCGTCGTTTCAGCATTGCAAGCTGCTAATGCTGAAACTATTTTGGTAGTTTTAGAAGAGCAAATGCTGTATGTTTCAGCTACTGTGAAAGTCTAGTGTTTCTCAGAAATTCGCCTTTGAGAACACAGTTGCCTAAATCATGACTTTGAATCTCAAGGGCACTCTGTTTCTTGTTCGTGCTTAGTATCATCTGGGCATCCAGCAAGTATTTAATTTTTCCCCTTGTTCCCACGGCAACTCTGTATTGTGTTGCCAGTTCAAGACGTTGCTGTACGAGGTTTCCCTCAGAGGCCTGGCTGCTGTAGCACTGGCACTCTCACTATTACCCCCTACTCAGTGCTGTCTTTCCAGTCCAAAAAGAGGCTCCCTTGACCATATCAACCAGTCAAAAACTGAGTGTACTGCAAAATGAGGTTTGTTTATCTTGTCATGTTTATTAGATCAGAGGAGTCAAGAATTCTCCAACTCCTGACCTCTTTCCAGCATCTTTAATGAAGATTTTTGCTGATAGGAAACAGGAGTGGTAAGGGCAAAAATGTATTTTAGAGAGACTACTTATCAAATGTGTTAACATCTATGCATATTTTGTGTTTCATTCTTCTTGTCTAAAGCCTATTTTCACAGTGGATGAATATTATTTTTTATCACTCTTTAGGAGCATAAGACCTCTTGGAAACTGGTCTAAGAGAGGTACTTACTTTGAAGGAAAGCTCATCTTCATTTTCTCCATGAAAATCATAAAGGGCTTTGGCTTTTCCTTTCTTCCCTCCTCCAGGCTGTGACAGTTCTACCCTGGCTGAAGAACATGGACAAGAGAAGTTACTTGCATGGGAGTGAAATAAATCTGGTTTTGGAGAAGCTTCTTGTCATTCTCATGTTTTCTCCCCACTATTGTACTACAGGTTACCCAAATGTTATTGCTCCTGCTGGAACAAATTCACTGTCCTGCTGGAACAAAAAACTCTACTGCCACCAGTTCATTTTATAGTATTAAACACAATCTCACAGTTTTGCTTCTAAGAGGACTAAATTTAAACCTCACTTAACTTGAACTTCCCAATGGTGGTATGAAAGCTGACTTTTCCTCTTTCTGCCTTAAGATGAAACAGCATCAGTACCCCTGAATTATTCCTAAAGGTGGCTCAACGGCCCTGTTTCGCCCGTGCCCAAACCACACCTGAAAACATCCCAGAGTGTGTCACCTCACAGATTACTTACTGACAAGAACATTATATTGACATTATTAGAGAAGGTGGTTCAAAACTTAAGTTTAGCTTTAGAATACGTGGTGGTGTGTGACTTGTTTATGCAGTGGAATAGTTGTGCTCCCCCACATCTCTGTCATGACTGGCACACCCAAGGAATAATGAACTGACACCTAGTAGGAGCACTGTACCTGAGCAGGTCTGAACAAAAACTGCTGGGAAAATCCCTTCCTTTCCATTCAGTCTTCCTCTATACCACTCCAAATCTACTTGTTCCAGTATTTGGATGTAGTCTCCCTTTTTGAAAGATAAATCATCTTTGGTTTCTGCTGTAAAATCATGAAGCGCTTCACACCACTCCACTGAGCGTCTGTTGTTCTATTCAAGTGAACAGAAGAGATGCATTTATTTTAGAAGTGTGAATGGAGCCCAAAAAACTGATGGACGCTGCTGAAAGCAGCTGTAACAGCACATGGGTATCCCGACACTCTCCCATACAGCAGTGCTGCTGCAGATGTAGACTAGAATGGCATTTCAGCAATTACCACCACAGAATTTCATCTAGGCTCAGCCACATTCCTTTTTATCTCTGGTGGCAGGGCAAAGGATTAATAAATTCAAAATTAGATCACTGCAGCAATACTTAAAATAGAGCATATATATATAATAACAAGGATTTCCTTCAGCACAAATGATAAAAATTTACTGATGTTAATTTGTCAGAAGCTCCAAATTCAATCAGCTTAGGCCGAGTGTCAGAACTGAGGCTGTGACCATGCAGCATTGTGTGCTGTGGGAGTTGTGTCATGTTCTGCAGTTACTCTCACATTATAATAATATAATGTAAATCTATACATAAATTCTGGCCCTCACCTATGAAGTTTTATTACCTGAGGAAGGGAAGACAAAACCTCCACCTTATTCTTCAGTGCAGTTTCTGTACCTACGTAAGTAAAGCACAACTTAGAACAGGAGCAGTGTCTATTCAGAATGTTAGTAATGATAGAGATTTTAGATATTTGAAGTCATTATTAAGAATAGCTTCTTAAGAGGTCCCACTGTTAATTTTGATTTTTTTAAATTGGTCTTTCCTCTCTTTTTATCTCCTTTCTGCATTCCTTATCCTTCTGGAATTTTCTCCTATATGCTGCCTATTTGCATTAAGTACAAAACCATGCTCTTCAACACAGTCATACCTGTTCCAGGCAGATCTTCAATTACTTCCACAAAGTTCAAGGGGAAAATTCCAGCCGTGCCTCTGAGCTCTCCTTTGGCCCACTCTTCATTTACATATTCTTTCAGGATAATAATTTCACCTTCTGAAAAACTGAGCTCATCTTTCTGATCTCCAATGTATTCAAATCGTGCTATACATCTTGGACCTCTGCACAAACAAAAGAGAAAATTACTTTGCTTCTTTATTATTACTGTCCACTTAATAATAAGACAGGATTGTGTGCAATATATGGATTGATATTTTAATTAAAATGATAAAAGGATGCACTGAAAATAGAACAGGTGGAAAATCGGGGTCCAGCCCTGGTTCTCATCTCTGCTTTCTGAGGAGGATGAGTATAGGGTCTGGAGGAGCCAGATGCAATTTCTGCATCCCAGTTCCTGGAGGTTACAGTATTTTGCAAAAGACCCTATTTCCCTTCCAAGCAGCAACAAACCCCCTTGTTTCTGGGTCACCTGTCCAATTTCATACCTTTGCCTATATCCAAGCAAGTGTCCTGATACACTTTTGTTAAGAATTTGATTGTTTGTTGAGCTAGCATCTCATTTAGATGCAATCAAGCATGGGTGCGGGGTGGGTGTTGTATATTTGTCCCAAATACATGGAAGTTTCATAGGAAGAAGCTAGTTGTTATCCACTTTAACATATTTTATTCTGTAAAATTCATCCCTCTAAGATTATATATAGGGGAAATAGCTTATCTATCAAAGAAACATCAATGCATCTGATAAATTTTATATACTTTGGTACAGTACTGAAAAAAACCTAATTATTTTTTTCCCCTGACTTAAACGGATTTCATTATTTAACAACCTAATAAATAAATTTAAGAAATTACTCTAAGAAAATTTTTCATTTATCAGAAATGCCATGCTGAGAAAAAGTAGTAATAGGCTTTAATTCTTTCTATATACTCATAGCACACAACCAAAGTAAGAAGTTTGATTTGCACCCCTGCCCCCCATTCAGTATCTTTGCGAAGATGTGTCTTTCAGGACAGAACTAGAACTTTCTGTTTCTTTCTTTGCTACAGAAGCAGCTTTTTAAAATAAACTTTTGTTCCTGACAAACCAAGCTTCATCTAAAGAACAACTGAATGATCCTACTGACACTAGCTGCTCCTGCCTCAGCCTGAGTTTGCTTTAATTCCTGGAATCAATTACTTTGAAATCTAATAAATATAATTGAGAAATAAATAGCATGAAAAAATGTTTCCTGCCCACAAATAGTAGTACAAGTTGTTTGAAAATTGGAAATGAAAATGCTGGCAATTCATTTGATAATTTGATCTGGGGAACTTTAGATTTACTCATACAGCTGCACACCTTAAGGACAGACAGATTTCTCTGCTTAAAGCACCTCTATATTCTGTCCCATTGCATTTCGTTCTTTCCAACGAGGAGGGGCCCTACCATGTTCCATCTTATGAGGACACTGGAAGAGAGCAGCAAGGCCAGGAGCAAAGAGAGGGGTGTACAATGCTGCTGAAGTCAATCAGATTGGTTTATGGTTTCTGGAACCAGTTTTCATGGAAGTATGGTTTTAGGTTTTTTTTACCTAAATGGGAATCTTAATAAAACATCATAAACATTCAGGTTTTTAAACCATATATTTTAATTTTTACAATATATTTTGTCGAATAAGCTGTTACCCCTATTAACCTCAGTGCAGAGAGCCCCCACGTCAAAGTTAATCTTTCTTTTTAATTCCTCCTAAATCAACATGAGAAAGAAAGTAAGATTTATCTGACTCACTTAATACATCGTGATGAAGAGGATATTTTTTTCCTGTTGGCTTCTTCTGGAACATCAATCTAATAAGACAATAAAATAAGTTATATCTTCCATTTCAAGCTCATGGCAACTAACCACAATAAACTTGAAAATGGTTAAAGTAATTTGTTTTTCAGATGTGTGACACTCTGTAATCGTTAGCATGCTCTGATATATGACCATATTAATGTAAACTTATGCCTGTTTTCTCATTTTTTAATCTTATGCCAACAAGGAGCAATATTTAATGTTTTGTTTATGAAGCTGGATTATTGTTTCTACTTGTGGCATGACTGATTGACAGAATATGTGACTGGATGCTACTACATTTTGCATTTAGCTCCCAATTCTGACCTGGTAATTGCTCTCAGTTATTTAGCAGCACAGTATACCACAAAGACAAAACAATTTTTTACACTTATCCCTTCTGTGCTTTGGTAGCCAACTGCTCTCCGAACAAAAAGACATCTCACAAATCTCACTTGAATTGGAGAAATACAACTTAGAAAATCAATACACAGATATATCAAACAGACATCATTCAAGTCCTTTATCATAGGAGGATTTAAATTGCATTTTTGGTGTGACAAAAAGGATGATCTGTGAGATGTACAGGACTACAAGCCTACAGGCCCTGGTGAAGAGCTTTGGGTTACAGCTCACTATTATATCAGCCAGCTTCCATAAAATCAACAAGAATGTTTCATAAGCTTATGTGAAGCACCGGACAAAATCACAATGCCTTTTAGGACAAATAATCTTTGCATTGCTATAGCTGAAGGAGCTGGTATCTGTGGTGCTCTGAAGGTTCTACGGGAAGTAATAAAACTACGTATTACTGTTAGGTGTTCAGATCTAAGCTACTACTCAGCTCAATATTGTAAAACACATTGTAGTGTATTGCATAGAGACCTCGTATCAAGATGAAATCTGACATGAATTAACAGGAGAATTCACTCAAGTAAATTAGCTTCATGTACTGCACTCTTTCTTCTTTAAAAAAAAAATCTGAAACAAAAGATTTTTGCCCTCAAGGGGTAATCATCTTTTACAACTAAAATAGAAATCTGAAATGCATCTTCCCTAGCTTTTATGAAGTTGCATCTGTCTGTATCAATGCTGAATTTGACCCCAAATACTCACTCCCTGCTTTAACATAAAATCTTTTCTTCATTAGCTATCAGCAGAAGCAAGAGCTTTTAAATGGAATTGTTTGTCTGTGTAGAAGCAGACGATCAATTTAGCTAACAAGTCTTTCACATGAAGGTGAATCAAGCATGATTCCATTACTACTAACTATGAGTTTAGTTTTTATTCTTCAGCACTCCTCAGATGTTAAAGTTTTTCTCCAATCCCACCATTACAAACTAAACTGACACCCTGCCCTCTCTGATGTCTACCAGACCCTTGGTATTGCCCAGGCAGCAGCAGTGCTCATCTCTGCCAGCTGTCCCGGCCCAGTAATTGTTGAGACAGAGACTTCCTGTCTTTAATGCCAAGCCATGCACCTTCCCAGCATCCTGGTGTCACTCTGGCATTCCTCCATATCCATATGGCTGGTGTGGACAGCCCAACACCCTTTCCACTGCCACAAAATGGACTTCAGGCTCAGACTCAGGCTTGCAATAGGTTTGACCCAGCATTTGACTGCAGGAAACCATATTGTATCCCTTTTGAATTAATTATCTTTGGGCTCCAAAAGAGCACCCGTCTCTTGCCTTCCGCTTACTGTCAAGTGTCACGTTCAGTAACAGGATTGCTTTAAGCTGCTCATTTGCAACAACACAATCTCCTTGCACTGTGCCAGCACAACCATTTGTGCAGCCACTTAGAAAGCCACTTAGGCAAATTGATCCTGTTGTAAAAAACAATATTCTAGGACGAAAAAAACCCCAACATGTTTTTTGGGGCCAAATGGCTACTCTGACCTAGTTCATTACATGGATAAAAAATGGGTGATTCCAGCAAAGTTCAAGGGACAAGAAAATGATAGAATATGGGGAGCTGGGGGAGGAACAAAACTCAACCATCTTTTACCGAGTGTTAATTCTTACATGCAGCTGTCAAAAAATAATCTGCTCTGTAGACCCTGAGAAACCACCCACATTTCCAAAGAGAATCTGGTAAGGGCAATGATTTTCTCACTTGGCTTTAAATTAACAGCAAATTATTCCCTGTAACACAAGCTGGTTGTGCCTAATCAAGCATCTTTCTAATACCACACAAACAAGTTGACATGTCTTCTGTGCTGCCAGTGGGATAAAAGATTATATAAATACAGAATGGAGTTAAACACACAGGAGCCTTATTAAAATAGAACCAGAAAACAAACAGAATCTTACGAAATAGGATCTTATGTAGCAATTCATACAAAGCCTACATACAACTACTTTAACAAAGTTGGCAGGAAATATCCCTGTGTGATTCCCACATTTTCCTCTGTACCACTCAGTATCAATTTTCTCCAAAAGACAAACAGTGTCTCCAGAATGAAGGTCCAAGTCGTCAGCATGCTCTGAAAGACAACATCATTTCAGTTAACAGTACTTGTCACACTGATTGTCTCTAAGTAAAACCTTCTTAATACAAATACCACAGACAAAACCAGATTTAAAGAGTCTTACTTTTACTTGATAAATCAACCAGCTTTAACTTAACGACTGGCCCATCTACAGCTAAACCCATTGATTTGAACAACTCTATGTGCAGACCTCGCAGACTGAGCTTCCATACCATTCTTAAAACTCTAATTTCTAAGAAAATTTCCATTTGAAAGTCTTGGAGTAAAACAAGCTTCCAGAATATTCACATTTACTTACCTGCAGGAAAATCATGCAGGACTACAGCATGAGGTGCACTTGTGTCAGAAACCTTTGGAGGGTGGTTTGAATCCTGACAACAACAAATAAATCCAAGTACTTTATAAATCATGGAAGACAGTAACAGACATTCTCTGTTATGTACTCCTTAATTAATTTTCTGACTTTGGACACAGAGTGTTCTGGTACTGTAGAAGAAAATGTTTACTGGTCACACAACTATGGGTCTGAATTCTGTATGCCTTTTGCCAGTGTAAACAAGAATACATTTCACCCAAATCTACTTTTGAGCCAGTGAAAGGAAGGGAAGGCATCCAACTTTTCTGAGTATAGAAAAAGCCTCAGCTATCTCTGTGCATCAGAAATCTGTAGCACTGATAGCAACACTCATTGCAAGGGCTGTGGACAGATGTGCACTGGCGCTTGGTACTGTGTGCCAGCAGTCACTCTTCCTTGCTCCAGGGAACACCCAACCCAGCTCTCCCCAGCACACTCAGCAGGGACAGCACATCTGCTGACTAACAAACATTCCAGGAGCAGCAGGGAAGCCACTATGCCTTTGCTTACACAAAGGTAACACTGAGGGGAGCTGACAGCTTTGTTGTGGCATCTTCATAAAGGGAAATTATATTCAAAATGCTGAGCCACGTTCTCTATCCCACCCATTAGGAATTTTTAGGCTGTACCAATGACAATCATGGTGTGCAAATTACATTCAAAGTAATTCATTGTGTAAAAAAAACCCAACCAAAAAAGCCTAATGTAGACAGAGATAAGATCAGAGTAATATGAGTTACAACAGACAACAATGTACTGCATAGAAATCTATTTCAGCTATGTAGGCTTCTGATAATAGCCAAAAGGGCTGCTCGTTGCTATAATTTCCACTAGCTATTTAATATTAATAAGTCATGCCCTAAAACCAAGTCAGGATCTGCAGGAGCAGACAGAAGAAAATGCTTCCAAGTCTTTATGTCAAAGCCAATTCACTGATGTATCATGTGCAGCACTTCATAAAGTACTCGCTTATCTTTTGCTCAATTCTCAGATACTCAGCCAAGGGAGTGATTATTTTCCTATGAGACAGAGGAACTTTACCAGTTTTCTCTCCCTTCTGGCACTCCAAGTAATTACTCTTGCTCTGTTCCATAAGCAGAATATCCCTGTGCTATGAGGCAAATCACCATTATTGGGTTTTGTTTTGGCAGTTGTTTTGTTTTGATTACAGAAACACAAGGATTTAATAAATCACTATTACATTTCTCAGTGCAGCCTTTGAAGACAAAAACGCTTGATACTTTACTGCAAAAGGAGTCTTGCTCATTAAATATTTAAGCCAGCAGAAAAAAGCACCTTACCTTACAGGACAGTTCTCCACTGTTCTTGGGAAGACAATCTTCCTTGGCAACTCCATGAGGCACAGGTAGCTTGAACAGAAACAGAGGCAAATGGAAAAGCACCTCAAATTTTCAATGCAAGTAAAAATGGTCACATGATGGAACTATTCAAACCACCTCCTACAGGTAAGTAGTTTAAGAGTCCAGTGGAAGAGGACAGGTTCCTTTGGAAAGCATTCAGAACAGAATGCTGGTGATATGAACTGCCACGCTGAGAAACTCAGGTGGTGCCACCCTCTTTAAACGTGTCTTAGACACTTAACTGGTATCACACCGTACAGTACAAGATATTCAGAACATGCTGATGCAGAAATACATTAATTTGTCATGGATGGCACTAGAAAAGCAACCTGGGAGGAAATTTTCATTGACAGTAAAACTTCGGGGCAGGGGATTACTACTGATCTTCTTCAGAAAAAACATCTCAAAAAGAAAAAGATCAAAAAAGTGGCAACAGAGTTCCCACTTCATGCTGATGGAACATTGATGCTGTTCATGCTATGGCTGTGTGGCTGCTTTTTTTGACAACAGCACTGGTTCAAGCAGTCACCAGCTCTATCAGTGACCAGTTTTAAGTTTCTGGGGAAGGACTTTCTTGTTTTTATCTGTAATGTTGATCCATTTGTATTCAAAATTCCCTAATAACACATACAATACCAAAACCATTTTTATAATGAAACCGGATGGCATCAATAGGATGAAAATGTAGAATTAGCCATGTTACATTCCTCACTCTTTGCAAGCTTGATTAAGTAAGGTCAACTACTTTCTAAGTTCTAACGCTCCCCCAATTTTCCTAAGCATTTTGATATGTATGGGTAAAACAATACACAAATGCAATTATTCAGCATCATTTTACTGAAAGAGAATTCAGAAC
>VYZT01011848.1:1224-29003 GCA_013400735.1 Pomatostomus ruficeps
ATCCCATCCCATCCCATCCCATCCCATCCCATCCCATCCCATCCCATCCCATCCCATCCCAGCCGTACGGTGACATTGGGGCTGCGCTGCCTCCCTGGGGCTGAGCTTTGTGGGGTGGCAGGAGGGCGATGGCCTCGTCCCCTTCTTGGGGACAGACGTGCTGGGGGGCAGAACGGGGGTGAGAAGGGAGACCTGCACCCTGGCGGGAGGGTGTGCTCCCTGTTTGCTCATGGAATGGCTTGCCGATTGCCCAGCTGCAGTATTTGGATTTTTCAGGGTGTATGAGGCGTGTGGCTGCCTTTGTACTGCGGTCCTGCTGGAGGCCCTGTTTTGATCAAGGTTTCTAATTTATTCTGTCTTGTGTGAAAACCTCATTAAAGAGTGCCTCGGTGCCTTCAGGCACCACAAATACGCGGAAAGAGGATGGGGAGAGAGAGAAAAAGATGATTATTTGTAAGGAATGGGAGCTCTGCCATATTGACATGGTGCTGCTGGAGCTTGCTGATGCAGGCAGCCTCCCTTAGCAGAGCAGCACCGGGCTGGCGATGAACGTCCCCGTGTCACTTTGGCTGGTGGTGCAGCCTGGTGTGGCACCAGGGACGCCTTCACACTCCCTTCTCCCAGCCCACGGGGCTGACAACGCTTTCTTGTGGGCTTCCATGCCCAGTGAGCCAGTGCCAAAGCCTGGCAGCTGGGGTCAGTGCTGTGGAGTTGGTGGATTTGGGCTTGGCCGTGGGTTTTTTTGGGGAGTGGATGTTGTGCTGGAGGTGCATTCTGGTTTGTTTGGTGTAGTGTTTTGCGGGTGTTAAAACTGCTCCGGCTTTGTGAAGTTGTGTGGAGTTTGGAAAGAGAGGGCAGCCCCTCTGGCTGGTGGCAGACAAAAGGTAAAGGCAGATTTTACCACATGGGTAATAATCCCTCTAAATCCAGAGGGATTGCTCTGAGTTTTTGGGCACGTGGAGCAGAACTAAGTTCAGCTCAGCTGCCTTTAAACTGCATTTGTGATCTGTGCAACAAATGGTGATTCCCAAATTACCACGCTCCTTTCTCCTTCCATGTTATCAACCTGGGGACGACATCTCACGTGTTAATTAGCTTTTAATGCGACACTTATAAATTTAATAAATCCAAGTAGGGGGATCATTTCCAGGAGACTTGGAGGTATTATGCATATTATTTGACTGCTCAGAGTTAATGGTTAAAAGGCAGTGGTTTGTTGTTTTCCATGGATCTCATTGCTTCTCTCAACACTCATCAGGCTTGAATAGGTGCTGCTTTTAATTAGGTAATTCTTGAGTTCCCTTGAACTGAAGGTGTGGAGGGAGAACCCAGGCACTGTGGGTGATGCTGACTTAAAAATCCTTCCTCCTTCTGGTTGCTGCCTCTTTGCATCGCTCAACGTCGGTTAATTGGTGCACTAAATACGGGTGGCCTGGGACTTACTCAGATTTAAAAGCAATTTCAGCCTGGCCGTAAGGAATGGTTGCGGAATTAAAGGCTTTTTAATTGGGGCAGCAGGACATCCTGTAAAAAAAAAAAAAAAAAAAAAAAGCTCAAAAATAATCCAGACCCTGGTTTGGGAAAAGGCCTGTTTGGATAATAGAATAAATCCACATGGCACCATCAGCAAGCGAGGGCCCAGCTGTCCGGGGAGAAAACGCTCTGAAGGACAGGTGAGCCTAAAGTGAGCCCAAAACCCCACGTTCTTTAGAGGTGTCTTGGATCTGATGGTCACAAACTGAGCTCCCCCATACTACCAGTGTTTTCCAAAGGATTTTGGTGTCATTGGAGGCTTTTTGGGCACACAGAGAGGGCCAGGAGCCCTTTGGAGGGCTGATGTTGTGCCTGGAAACTCCAGCTTTTGATACAGCCTGAATTCCCAAAGCGTGTGGTCATCATTAAGTTAATTATCAGCTGCTGTCCCCCTCCTTCCCCAAACTGCCGTGGGAAATGCAGGAGACTGAGGAGTGTGTGAAACCTGCTGGCTTTTTGGGATGCTTTCAGCCCAGTCCTGTTGTATTATTTTGAAAATCTGCTTAGCAGGGGCAGTGTTTGGTGCAGGTTACTGGGGCTTTTCATTGATCGAAGGAACATCCATCCTAATAAGTCGCCACGGGTGACTGTAGTGAGAGGCTTGGTGGAAGGTGTCCCTGCCCATGGCAGTGAGGTGGAAAGAGATGGTCCTTTCCAGCCCAAAACGTCCTGTGATTTGTTTTAAATCATAAACATCTCTAAAATGTTTGTCTGTATTGTTTCTGCTCTTATCAAACGTGGCAATGTAGTTGAGGGGAGGAAAAAACCCCCAAATTGTTGAAAGTACCACATGAGCTTTGTTCTGATAGTCCTCGATCAAGAGCTGGAAAGAGCAACGCAAGTTTAATTTTGGAGGCTGGAACATTGAAGGAATGCAGCTACTGCTGCTGCTGGGCTTTAGAGTTCTCCAAACCAGGGGTGCGAGTCTGGGGTGGAACAGGAGATGTGCTGCTGATGCTCCTGCGTGTGCCGCTGCACTCCTGCCCTGCTGTCCGCTTACACATCCCTCATCAAAGGAAACCACTCAGAAATCTGCGTGGGGAAAGCATCTTCCGTCGGTTTTGCCTGGGCTAATTTGCTTAGGTTTAAATGCACAGCAAAATGAATCTCCCTCTGCTTGGCCGTGACTCTAAAGCTGTTTTTCTCCCTGGCTTCCCAGCGTGGTCTGCCTTCTGTCTCCCTGCTTTTGAAGCTCCTCGGAGGTAGTTTTTTTCTGTTGAAATGGAATTAAGGCAAAGCATCTTGCTTCTTGGAAAAAGAAAAAGACTTCAGGGGATCTCTGAAGTGCAGCAGCTCTGGGTTTTTCCAGTGCAGGGAAGCTGGCAGCTTCCTTAGCCAGCTGGGTGAGGCACAGGTGTGGGAGCAGAGTTCCTCAGGTGGCTTTGCTGGACTGGCTTTTCGGGGTGCTGTGGGCACTGTCACATCCTTGTCAGCAGTGTGGGACAAGGCTTGGGGCTTTATCCCTGCTCTCTGTGTCCGGGGAACAACACACAGCGGGGCTGCCTTGTCCAAGCCTTCGCCAGAAAGAGAAGTGGGGAGGAACAGAAGTAAAACCGGCAGAAAAGGTTGCAAATCCTGTCTGAAGGACTGAAACGGCCTTGAAACTGCCCTTTTCTGAACAGGTGGATCTGGAGAGGAGAGCTTTCGCAGCCTGGGCTTAAGAAGGAATTTTAATAGCTGTCATCTCCTCCTGTCCACTGCAGCCTGCTCCTTTAATTTCCTCGACTGAAAAAGAGCATCGCAATTGGGAGTGTTTTACAATTTCCCTTGCTGGTCCATTAGTGTATTAGCTTAACTCCGTGTGTGTTGAATGCCACTAAATGTCACTTGCAAATTTAATGTTGGGAGCACTGAGACTCGTGCTAATTGAATTTAAAGTCTTATACTTGAATTTGTTAAAATGGCAGAGGCAGACAATCGAAATGGTGTAATGGGAGAGTGGAGGAGCACTTGCAAATCTGCTCCTGTGAGCGAAAACAACCGGGCATTTGTGTGGATGGGAGACCTGAGCAGACAGATCAGGGTTCGATGGGATTTTACTGTCCCTTTTTAAATTACAGCGTGGTGACAGCTGGCAAAATCCACTGTGCTGAAAGTCTTAATGCTTGACATCTGCTCGGGGTCGTTGTTGACACCAACTTAACCTTAAATACTTCTGCCAAAATGGTAAAGATTATGGAGCCTTTCAGTTCCATTTATATTTCTGCTTCTCCAGCCATGGTTTTAGGCACTGCTGGAGAGAGGTTAATGGTTTGGGCTGTTGGTGTTTACACTCAGTTTTCTGTGTCTCTCTCCTCTGGGGTTTTTATTCAGGACATTAGCAACTTTTGCACCTGAGGGTTTGTTGTTTCGGGAGGGGTCGGTGGGGGGTGCTTGTTCGGGGTGGTTTTTGCTTGGTTGATGTTTTCTGCGGAGGTTTCTTGTTGTTTTCGTTTGGTTTTCTGGTTTTTGTAGAGGACAGTCTGTACAAAACCTCTGGCATGAAACACTTCTTTATTCTTAACTTCAGCCAAATACCCAAGGATGGGATAGACACAGAAAAGGGGACCCTATTGCTGTGCTTTTTGTGATGCAAAGCGTTAAAGAAATCACCCTTGCATGGAAAAGAGATGTAAAGATTGGTCCGTGTAAATCTGTGCCTCCCTAGACAGCAGAGAGCTTTTAAGGAGTTTGTCTTGAAACACTTCCATTAAATCTCCTGGTACCAGGCTTTGACCTGCTGCCACCGAGCTGGCATTTCCTACGGGCTCCTGGCATGAGCTCTCCTGCCACTTTCAAGTAAAATCTTATCAGGCATTGAAAAGTTTGACTCTGCAGTCGAGCGCCGTGCCAAAGCTGTAAAAGCCCTATTTGTACACAAGATGGATTTTTGCTTGCTGGGAGGGCTGGGGTGGTGCTTCAGTAACTGCAGGAGCGGCTTTGAATGTGCAAGGTGAGGAAAGAGCTCCATCCAAACCCAGCGTCTCCTCCGCTCCCAGGTCTGTTCTCTGTCTTTGCGTGTCCCTGCGTGGGGTTCTGCATGCTCAGGTCCTATTGCCCTGGGAAACTTGGTCAGGGAGGTTCGTTTAAAGCTGCTTGAAAAGCTTCAAAAAGGCTCTGCTGTTAGGATGATGGAAAGACCTTGGCAGCACCTCCAGAGTGGTTGCTGCCGGAACACCTGCATGGCCATTGAGTGTGGAGCTGCTCCCGGAGCCCTCTCTGAGGTGCCCTCCTCCTTCAGTGCTGGCAGCTGGAACATCTGGGGCTGCCCCTGCATCCCTGGCAGTGCCCAAGGTCAGGCTGGACATTGGAGCTGGGAGCAGCCTGGGACAGTGGGAAGTATCCCTGCCATGGATGGGCTTTAAGGTCCCTTCCCACCCAGACCATCCTGGGATTCTGGGATGCATCAGGGCCCAAAAGCCCCTTGCTTTAACTGGGAGGGAAAATCCAGCACTAGAGGGTGCTTGGGGAGCTCAGGGTGAGCTTTGCCCCTTGCAGGGATTCCCCGTGGCCTGTGGATGCTGAGTGTCTGGGGAACGCATTTTCAGTGGGATGATCAAGTGAGCGGGACAGAGGAACCCCCGAGTTCCAAAGCGCTGATGTTGGGGGTGCTGAGCAGAGGCCGAGGGCGCAGGTGATGCCCAGAGCAGAGCTGTGAACGAGGCAGGAGTGGACAGAGCAGGGTGAGTGCCAGCATGGGGAGATCCCAGCTCAGTGACTCGACAGAACACATTGTTCCCTTTCCACCGGTACTTCTGGGATGTCGGGATCCGTATTTAATGGAGTCGTGGTTTTATGGAGAGGCTCGCCTTTGCCAAAAGCAATACTCAGTAATGGGCTGGGGGTTCTTATCCACTCTCCATGAAACACTGCAAAAACCTTATTTCGCAGTAATGAGCAATTTCCCACAAATTAACAGAACTCCTTGTGAGATACTGCCTTTGTTTTTGTGCCTGTGCAATTTCCTAGTTCAGTTTTTCTCCCTTTCAAACATAAATAGATGGGTCATCAAAGGACATTTTAAAAACAAAACCAGGGCCCTAAGTACATTTATCAGAAGGGGATTATTTGAGTTCTGATAGTTTGTTCAGAATTTCTTTGCTTGCGAGAAAATTTGCGTCTGTGCTGAGAAGACACAGACCCGTCCAGCCACGTGTCTTGCATCCAAGAATTGGAATGTTTTTGAGGGGGAATGCCAGAGTTCAGCCACGGGTTCAGGAAGTGTAAGTGGCTGGGAGGACAAATACTTGTGGAGATGACAATCCCAGGCAAATCTCTGTTGGCTCCTCCTCTGAGCAAGGCTAACCCCGAAGAAACGTCAGGTTTGTCAGGGTCCTGTTGGGGTTTGGCAATGCCCAAGGAGGGAGATGGGTTCCTCTGGAGAGAGGGGTTCCCAGCCGGCGTGGGGAGACACCCTGCGAGCTGGATTGGTGCCGAGGGAGGAGAGCAGGAACCTGACACCCAGTGACACTGGATACAGGTGCCCAGATTGCTGCAGTGAAGGCCGTGAGCTGTGTCCTTCCCTGGCCAGCTGAGCTGATGTTCTTGATGAACCACTCCTTAAATAGCTGAACTTCTGACTGCAGCTCCTTAGCTCGTGGTCCATCAGGGCCCGAGTGAATTGGGCAGCATCATTTGTAGCTTTCCCGGGCACTTTGTTGAGTGGCTGCCAGTCTAAAATCCTTTTATGATTCTTCCTGTTAGGCTTCTCCTTTGCTAATATTGTACTTAATGCAAACAATCTCCTTTAACCTCTTAACTCTGCAGTCCCCCTCACACTGGCATAGTGCTTTAGTGCTGCCCATTTGTAGTTGGATATCAGCAAATATTTAAAATTATTGTCCACTCTACAAAATGTTGGTTGACTTCATAGGTTGTTTTGTCTTTTGTTTAACTCTCTGGGGATCTTGTTTCCACATCCAGGACATCCATTTAGGTCCTTCCAAGGTGAAAGGTGGGAAAGCAGGTTAGAAATCCTGGGGAGTGCTGTATTCCTTCACGTGGTTCTGCTGTTAGGGCTGCGTGTCGAAATGCAGCCTGCAGGATGTGATCTCATGCTAATGAATTAATGACTTGTGTTCATTTGAAGATGGGATAATAACCCAGGCGTGGGATAATAACCCAGGGAGCCCTTGGCCCTTCTGCTCTGAGCCTCCCAGAGTTTGTGATGTGGGTCATGGTTCGGATTTCATTCCCAGAGAAACCTGAGGTTGGGGTACATCTGCTCAAGGTGAGCTTTCTGGGCTGATTGAATTCGTGGCTGTCAAAAAGCTGCTTTTTCCTCCCTCACCTTCTCTTCATCTTCCCAGTTCCCAGCGTTGAAGGGTGTTCCAGGAGGGTTTGGAGATGTGCTCTGCGGTTTTTCTGGGCCGTATCAAGAGGGAAATACCAACACAGAGCAAAAGCGCAGCGCAGGGAACATCAGTACCGGGCTTCCTGCAGCTCTGTGCCACGCAAAGCATTAATGACATTTTCTGCACCCCTCGATGGAGCAGCTTCTGCAGTGACTCTGTCAGCTGTGTCAACAAACTTTGCTTGGAGCTGATGTGTTGTTGGGTTTTATTTTTATTTAAAAATGAGAGGCAGCTGGGGGCCTGCAGTAGACTGAACTGAAGTGGGTCTTGCTTTTGGAAATGGCTTCTGTAGTGGTTACTCTGGAGGCAGGATTGTCTTCTGGTTCTGAGGATTTGTCTCTTTTCCTGCTCGGCTTTAAAAACATCTCTTTTTTCATGAAAGCAGTTATTACTTCATGGACATTTATGTGACGGGACTGCCCTGCGCTTAATAGCCTACTTGTTTTATTTGGCTGTGCTTTTTAAAAATGAAGTGTTCAAGTCAGGCCCTTAGAAGACAGATTGTGCTGCACGATTGTCTGGAGCCAAGCACCTTTCTGGTTTTAATTGGGGTTTTTATTGCTATGATTTACAGTGGCAGGGTGAGGGCAGCACCGTTCCTCCAGTGCCTCAGACAAGTGGGAAGAGAAGGAGAAGGAGCAGAGCTGTTCCTTATCTGGACACTTCCTTAGGTGCTTACGGAGCTGGGTACTTAAATAATTCCTCCTTGTAAGTACTGATGCGCAGCAGAGCGACTCGGTTTGGAGCACAGCATTTTATAGAAGTGTTCTCAGCGTGACTTTGCAAATATTCCCAAGTTCCTCTGGTGCTGCCTCTTGTCGTTGGAGTGAGGGGGGTTTGTGCAAGGCTCCGAAACGCAGCTGAAATCAGACACTTGGAAATCACCTCTCCTCACTGTCCTTGTGACCGTCCTGGACTGGTCTGCTCGCTGTTCCTCCGTGTCCACTCCTGCCTCGTGTCCACTCCCACCTGCTCGTGTCCGTCCCCACCTCCACAGGCCCCGTCTTGTCCCGTGAGCCCCACGTCCTGCCTTGCTTTGGGAGCCCTGCGCTGCATTTGGGGTTTTTGGTAAGGTGAGAAGGGAGGGGAATTTGACATTTCACCAACAGCTGCCTTTGCCAGGTCAGCCTCCCTGGCTGTGTGTGCTGTTCCCTGGGCTCAAAATGCAGGAATATTGTTCTGGCAAGCGTTGTCAAACTTGGATTCTCCTGTCCTGTGCAGATGCAGTGAATTTCCTAGAAATTTCAGGGAGGGGTGAAAAGGATGTAGATTGTAACAACTGGAGGCTCGGTTGTTGAAGCATGAACTGGATTTTTAATGTGCTGAAGAAGGAAACAGCGCCTGGCTTGGTAAGGTCAGCATCACAAATTTAGGGGCTGTGTTGATTTTTGTTTTGTGTAACAGTTTATGGAGAATATTTTTTTCCTTAATTAAACTGCTTTTGCAACGTGTGTCAGTCCATCTCAAACCCTATGCAGGAAGACCCGTGGCTGTATCAGACGAGAGCAGAACCTTCTCGTGCTTTTGGGACTTCTGATCCCCTTTTTGCAGCTGGGTGGTGCCATCCAGGTTGTTTTTGACCCTTTCCCCAGCCAGGCTGTTGAGAAAACATCCAAGTGTGGGGTTGTGGGGATTGGGACGCCCCTCCAAGTGCCTGGTTGTGGGGACTGGGAGGATGCTTTGCCACACTTCCTTCCCCTTCCTTTAAGAACACAAACACTCAGCAGAGCTGCAGGGGACAGGAGGGAGGATCCTCTCCCTGCTGGTTGCCTGTGGACGTGTCTGGCTTCTCCCCAAGCAGGCTGGGATGAGCCAGGATGAAGCTGGAGGCATTCCAGTGCTGCTCCCACCCTGGTCAGAGGTGTCCCTGTGCCAGTCAGTGTGACCTGGCTGCCCTGGTTAGAGGTGTCCCTGTGCCGGTCAGTGGGACCTGGTCAGAGGTGTCCCTGTGCCGGTCAGTGTGACCTCCCTGTCCTGGTGAGAGGTGTCCCTGTGCCGGTCAGTGTGACCTGCCGGCCCTGGTCAGAGGTGTCCCTGTGCCGGTCAGTGGGACCTGGTCAGAGGTGTCCCTGTGCCGGTCAGTGTGACCTGCTCACCCTGGTCAGAGGTGTCCCTGTGCTGGTCGGTGTGACCTGGCTGTCCTGCTCACAGGTGTCCCTGTGCCAGTCAGTGTGACCTGGTCAGAGGTGTCCCTGTGCCGGTCAGTGGGACCTGCCTGTCCTGCTCACAGGTGTCCCTGTGCTGGTCAGTGTGACCTGGTCAAAGGTGTCCTTGTGCCAGTCAGTGTGACCTGCTCCCCCTGCTCACAGGTGTCCCTGTGCTGGTCAGTGGGACCTGCCTGTCCTGCTCACAGGTGTCCCTGTGCTGGTCAGTGGGACCTGCCTGTCCTGCTCACAGGTGTCCCTGTGCTGGTCAGTGGGACCTGCCTGTCCTGCTCACAGGTGTCCCTGTGCTGGTCAGTGGGACCTGCCTGTCCTGCTCACAGGTGTCCCTGTGCTGGTCAGTGGGACCTGCCTGTCCTGCTCACAGGTGTCCCTGTGCTGGTCAGTGGGACCTGCCTGTCCTGCTCACAGGTGTCCCTGTGCCGGTCAGTGGGACCTGCTCACCCTGGTCACAGGTGTCGCTGTGCTGGTCAGTGTGACCTGGTCAGAGGTGTCCCTGTGCCGGTCAGTGTGACCTGCCTGTCCTGGTCACAGGTGTCCCTGTGCTGGTCAGTGTGACCTGCTCACCCTGGTCACGGGTGTCCCTGTGCCAGTCAATGGGACCTCCCTGTCCTGCTCACAGGTGTCCCTGTGCCGGTCAGTGTGATGTGGTCAGAGGTGTCCCTGTGCCAGTCAGTGTGACCTGGTCACCCTGGTCACCGGTGTCCCTGTGCCGGTCAGTGGGACCTGGTCAGAGGTGTCCCTGTGCCGGTCAGTGTCACCTGGTCAGAGGTGTCCCTGTGCTGGTCAGTGGGACCTGGTCAGAGGTGTCCCTGTGCTGGTCAGTGTGGTGTGGTCACAGGTGTCCCTGTGTCGGTCAGTGGGACCTGCCGGCCCTGCAGGACATCCACCTGCACTTCACAGCCAGGAGTGCCGGCAGGATCCTGGTTCCCAGGTCTGCTTTCCCAGCAGCCATGCCTGAGGCTGGAGCCAGGGATCAGCATCCCCCATGGGCAGGGCAGGGTGGGGAGGGAGAGCTGGCTGCAATTCCAGCTGGGGGTGGTCCCATTCCAGCAGTTCAGAGGAATTAATTGCTTGGCCAGAGCCCCAAGACGTTGCAGATGGCTCTTAGAGGGATGGAACAGATTCCTGACCCTGAGGTGTGTCCAGTTTTGGGGAGGTGGATCCAGAAACCACCGGTTTTTGCCAGATCCAAGGCCAACTGGCTCGTCAAATCTGCAACAGGAAAGTTTCTTTAGCTGAGAAACAGAATATCTTGTGCTGCTGATATTTCTAAGGAGGAGGGAGCTTAAATTTCTTATTTACACTGGAAACCGACAGCAGGCAATCCCTGGTTTGGGCTGTTCCACAGCAATGGGGACAAACATCCGATTTCAAATAGATTTGTTTATTGTTGTGATTTCGGTGTTTTTGTCCAGTGCTCACCCTGGTGTTACCTTCCTGTTGCCCCTTTTGAACCAGGCGTCTGTGCCTTCCAGGAAAGGGCTTTTCTGCTGATAGTGACTCCTCGCTCCTGAGCACAGGATTTCTCTGCAGCCCCAGCAGTACTTCCCCATTTTATGGAAGATTTAGCTCAATTTTCCACCCTATTTTCTGTTAATTTCTAGAGAAAACATGTTGCTTTGTTCGGGTGAGATTTGCAAATACATTGGTGGAGCTCAGTTTTTCTCTTCCCTGCCAATTCAGTGTTTTTGCACCTCTCATAAATCATCGGTCGATCTGCCGCAGCTGGAAGAGGCTGTTTGGCGTTTACAGAGCTAATGGAAAGCTTGAGTCAGGGATGCTTTACAGGAAGTGGCCTCTCAAAAAGGGAAGTGGTGCAAAAGCCAGCGATGTTTTCCTTGTTCACAGGCTTGTTTGGCAGAGCTTATTAATCCCTCACATCTGTCCAGGTGCAGCCTCCAGACTCCCAGCTCGGTGTTTTCAACAGGAGCAGACCACAGCAGGGAATCCCTCCCCTTCTCTCTCCAATCCAGTATTTTGGCTTCTTCAGGGAACTCGTGTGTCTTTCAGAAACCGCAGTTTGGTGACTGGGTGTCAGCGCTTACCACAGAAACTGTCGGGAGGAAAAGGGGAAGGCAGCTCCTCTGAAAGACCAAAACCACTGCAAAGCCAAGCGGTGAAAGCGTGGGGTGGTGGCAGTGGGGACGTGCCGAGGGCTGGTGGACGGGCCTGGAGGGGTCAGGGTTACATCACAGTCTGATCCCGTTCAAAGCGAACGGGTGGGAGGTGTGTGTTCCCGTTCTCGGGAGGGAGCTGTGGAATTCCCGGAAAGCCGTGGGGTTCTGGGCAGGTGCCGGCTGCCGAGCAGCCTCTGCCAGGTGCCAGGGCTCAGAGTGCGTCTCACCGCTGCCAGCGCCGGGCTTGCCTGCCCCTGTTGTACTGTATGGACACAAAGAAAACACACGTAGCTGAACTAGGTCGAGGAGCTAAAAAAGAGAGAGAGTCAAAAGAGAGAGTTGAAAGAGAGCTAAAAGAGAGAGGGCAGAACCTTCTGACTTTTATTTATATGTTCTTAGAAATTACTGTGGATTGGAGGTAGAAATTACCACCTCTCAATCACACTGGTCAAAGGACAAATCCATCACATGTCTCCGCCTAAGAAAACAGAATGAAAACAACAAAAACAGCAAAAACATAACCATGTTTACAACAGCATGCGTCAAAAAGTACTACAGCAAAGAAAAACATTAAAGAACTGCAAAACTCAAAACAACATGCCCCAAAGGGCTTTTTCCATGAGCAAGGCAGAGGCTTGGCTAACAGAGCTCTCTCCAAAGCTAACTCTGAAAGGATAGCTTTTTATATATGGAATTTCTACCTGTAGAAATCCCATCAAAGCCTGGCAGGTGACCGTCCCCTACCATTTGTGTACCTGCGCAGGAAGATGGTTGCAGCAATGCCTGGAAGAAACAAGATTAAAAAGCAATTACTGTAGCCTAGCAGGGGTGTGTTGTCCGGAAAATACCTTTTCCAAGTTAAATTCCTTCTCCGAGTTGATGGCTTTTAGGCCAAGACAGAGGGTTAAAAAACTCCCAGCACTTGAAATAAAATTCTGCGAACTGTGGGAGCCTCTGAAAGTTGAAATAACTTTTCTAGCTGGAGGTTTCAATGTATTGAATTTATTTTGCTTCCTCGGGGCTCGGCTGTACTTGTTTTGTTGAGTTAGTTTATTTATGGACACATTGTGCTGTTCTCCTGCAAGGATGACCCCTCAACTCGAGCCACTTGTTCATGTTGGTGTTAAGCCTGTTTAAAATCGCTTCCTGAGATTCAGAGGTCATTCCCATCAGACTGGGGGTGCATGGGTGGGTAACACAGAGCAGTTGGTGGTTTCTAGGCTGATTAAACACACACCTGATTGTCACAGGTGTCACCCTGTAACTTTGCTTGCAGCACAGGAGTGGAGTGCAAGCCCAGCTTGAATTCCTTGCCCACAGTGCATTTGTGTGCAGGTGTCTCATTTATTCTTTCCTCGCAGTGGCCAGAGGAATCTCTTTTCCCAGGAGACTCAGGTCAGCATCAGGGGAAGAATTCTTCTGTTCCTGCTGAATTTGATGTGTGGGGCAGCTGAGGGCAAAGCCTCGCTGGGAGTTTGAGGTCTCTGGTGCCTCCCTGAGTGCGATGTCCTGGCAGGAGCTTTGCTGCTCAGCCGCGGTGTTTTACAGCCACAGAAAGGGAATAAAACGCTCCCAGCACACGGAGAGCAGCTGCTCTGCCCCTGGACACGCAGGGAGCAGGCTCTGTGTGTGGAATTGTGTGTCCCTGGACACGCAGGGAACAGGCTCTGTGTGTGGAACTGTGTGCCCCTGGACACACAGGGAGCAGGCTCTGTGTGTGGAACTGTGTGTCCCTGGACACGCAGGGAGCAGGCTCTGTGTGTGGAATTGTGTGTCCCTGGACACACAGGGAGCAGGCTCTGTGTGTGGAACTGTGTGCCCCTGGACACGCAGGGAGCAGGCTCTGTGTGTGGAACTGTGTGTCCCTGGACACGCAGGGAGCAGGCTGTGTGTGTGGAATTGTGTGTCCCTGGACACGCAGGGAACAGGCTGTGTGTGTGGAACTGTGTGCCCCTGGACACGCAGGGAGCAGGCTCTGTGTGTGGAATTGTGTGTCCCTGGACACGCAGGAAACAGGCTCTGTGTGTGGACACGCAGGGAACAGGCTCCGTGTGGAATTGTGTCCCTGGACACGCAGGGAGCAGGCTCTGTGTGTGGAATTGTGTCCCTGGACACGCAGGGATCAGGCTCTGCGTGTGGAATTTGGGAGCAGGCTGCACCCCAGCCGAGTCACCCAGCTACTCCGCAGACCCGCCCTGGAATTCAGTGCTCCCAGAGGCGAGTATGGGTGGAATTCCTGTGCCAGGACCTGCCTGTGCTGCTTTCCAGCTCCCTCCTGCTTCCCCCCGTGGCTGTGGCACCAACAGAATGGAGAAAAACAACACTAGGACAACTCCAGTGTGACAGGAGAAATGCTGCCTCGCCTCAGCTGCACTTAACCCCTGGCTTCGAGTGGCGTGAGAGATCTGTGAGATGTGCTCGACACGGTTTAGAAGTGAAAAGCCTGGCTGTGAGAGGGGAGGAGGGAGCTGCAGCAGAGCTTCAGGCTGGTCAGGGTGCTGGCAGGTGTGCGTCTGTTCTCAGGTGAGCACAGAATCTCTGGCGGCCTCGGGAGGAGCTGTGCGTGGTCATGGCCGCTGTGAGGGTTTGGCCCTGGCTTTGCTTCCCTCCCTGAGCAGGACGTGCTGCCCAGGGCTCGCTGTGGAGCTCTCCTGCTCTGCTGCACCCCTGTGCTGGGGCTGGGAGCTGCCTGTGCCTCACACAGCCCCTGAAGGAGTTTCACCCACTCCTGGGCTCTCACGCCACAGGTTTCCTTGCTGAACCCCCTGCTCGATATTCCTCCTCCATGCCTGACCCAGCCTGCTCAGTCCTGTTCTTTCCCTGTGGCGCAAGAGACAAAAAAGCGTTATTTGCTGTAGTTCACAAGGATCCCGGGTTCATTTAGATTGGAAAAGCCCTCCCAGCCCATGGAGTCCCAGCTGTGCCCATGTCCACCTTGTCCCCAGCCCAGAGCTCTGAGTGCCACCTCCAGCCCTTCCTGGGACACCTGCAGGGCTGGGCACTCCAAAGCTCCCTGGGCAGCCCCTGCCAAGGCCTGAGCTCCCTTTCCATGGGGAAATTCCTGCTGCTGGCCAAGCTGAGCCTCCCCTGGCAGAGCTTTTAGGATGGTGACAGGCTCTGTGAGCAGCCTGTGCCTGCAGGGAAACCACGTGAGAAGGTGACATCCATGTGCCAGTACAAACCTTGACTCCAGAAATACTCAGTGTGAGGTGAAGGTGTAGCTGTTTTAGCAAAACATGAAGTGCAAGTGTCTCGTTCCTGGTGTTTCCAAGTTTGCTCGCAGCTGTTGTGCCTGTGCCCAGCCTTTCTTTCGGTCCTGCAGCAGAAGTTAAAATAAACTGTGTTGTGCAGAGGAGTGGGAAATGAGGCAGCCCCGCTGATTTCAGGTTCCATTGCTGTGTGTGTGCCCTGTGCTGAGAGGCTTTCTGCTGGTCAGGGGCTCCAGCTGGGGCTGAGCAGCGCAGGGACTCAGCTCGTGCTCCTCTGCTCTCTGGCCTGCTGGTGATCCAGACCCCAAATTTAAAATAACCAGGCTTTGAAGAAGGCAGAAAGGCTGTTATAGTTTCTCTGAGGTGAGGACAGCCCCTGTAAATCTCTGAGGGGAATGGAGCAGATTGATTTGCTGTGCTGGCACACTCTGCGGTGGTTTGGAAAGGTCCCTCCTGAGGTGGCCATGAACTGCTCGGTCACCAAGTGCCCACTGAGAGGGCACTGCCCTGGGCTTGGCTCTGCCTGTGCTGGACTGATGGCTTCCCTGGGACAGCTGTGTCCTTTCGCTGGTGTTTGCAGAAGAAATGGAGTGGACAGGGAGGCTGAAGGTCACTTCTGTATTCCAGCCTCTTTGCCTGCTCCAGTGTTGACATTAAATTCATCAGTGCAGGGCAGCTTTGCCTGTTGCTCTCTGTGCTTTGGCAGCAGGGACTGAAATCTCTGTTTCAGCTGGAAGCCCGCCCCAGCTCTGGTGCCTCTTGCAGGATGACTGGTGTGTGTTTCAGAATTAGATATCCTCTCCCCACAGGTTTGCAAAGTGTGTCTTTGTGATGCTGTATGAGCCCTTTGGTGTATGACAAGCCTGCTTCTCTGCCCCTCAGGACACTTCTTTCCCCTCCTCTTTTTAATTTCTCTGAAACTAAGCCTTGAGGATGTGATGTGACTTGCTGATTGTGTAGAGTCTGTACCTCAGGAAGTGCTGCAGTTGGGTTGGTGTGTTGCATTTAGGCAAACCAGCTAATTTTGGCACTTGGTGTACCTGCTGTAACTGCTTTTGTCCCAGGTGTAAGTAAAAATTAGGAAATAAAGTCTGTTGGGTTTAAAATCACACCAGGCAAATTCCAGCTTGGAAGGCAGTAGGAGTAAGCAGAGGTCCATGTGGGGTTTTTTTCTGTTTACACTTGGTTAATTCTACTTTTGCGGTAGAAAGAGATTGATTAATTGGGCAGTTAATGGAAGTGAGGAACTGGTGCAGAACCAGCTTGTGGTTGGGAATTCCCTGGCAGGGGGAAAACAACGAAACCATATCCCAAGAAAAACATGGGCCTGGCGCTCTGGGATGGCGAGCCTGCAGACACAGATAAGGAGACAGCACAGGCAAATGCACTAATTGATAACTCCAGAAGCAACAGAGTGGGAGATAACTGTCCCCTGCCCTCTCCGAAAACATTCCCCAGGCTCAGTAGCCTGCCCTTGGCAGCAGGGCCCAGCACATTTAATTTCCTCTGCTGAAACAGAGACCGTGTCTGCAGCAGCCTTCAAACGAGAAGAGCTCTGAGCTGGAAAACCGGCGGCTGCTCTGCTGCTTTTGGGCAATAACATTCCTAATTCCTGTCTGCCAGTCCTGGAGCCCGGGATAACTGGGATGAGCTGAACTGTGCTTGTTTGACTGTCCTGCTGTTGTCTCTGCTGGCCGCTGTGGTTGATTCCTCCTGTCTCCACCAGCAGCCTCACCCAGTGCTTGGGGCAAAGCTGTTTTTTATGGTGGGTGTGATTGTTTGAATTCAGGCTGGAGGGCAGCAGGTGATCTGCAGGCTCACTGGATTTCACAATTCCCTTTATTTCAATAGTGGTTTTCGGGAGTCTGCTTACTGGGGAAGACCCCGTAAGTTTTGGGTGTCCCTGCTGCGCCCTCCGGTTTTTCCTACTGCTCAATCAAGGATCTGCTCTGGGAAAAGTGAGCGAGACAGAAATGACACCCTTATTTCACCCCCAGCCTTTGCAGCCCATTACTGAGAAATTACACTTTTTGTTTGTAGCTTTGATTTAGCAAAAGAGTCTCTCATAGCTGGAGAGCCTGAAGGAGAAAAGTTTCTGGCAGTATCTGTAGGAGTTGCAGTTCTTTGCTGTGCAAATGCCGAAATCTACATCTTACTTTACTGTTTGTCAGAGCTGAAATATTTTTGGATAAACAAAGCATTTCACATGCTGTTTAAAGTGCTTACAGGCAGCCTTTACCCCCGGAGTGGAACGCAGCCATCGGGAAAAGTGCAGTGGGAACAAGGACCTCTAACAGAGCTGATGGCCAGGAGTGGGCTGGAGTGGGGCAATATGTCATCTCTCAATGGTAATTCTGATTGGCATATCACATTCCAAGCCGTTTATTGCATGAAAACCTGCTGGCATCCATAACCAGATCATTTTTTATTCATGGAACAGTGTGCAGTAGGTTTTTCTCCCCCAGATTTCCACTGGATGTTGCTGGGTAAGTAAGTAGGAGCAGCAAGAAACGTGCCGGAAAATTGCAGTGTGGCATCTTAGGAATCATGGAGGAACCTACTGAGATAAAACCTGCTTTGCTTCCAGAGGAGAAACACATTTCTGGAATTGGTTATTTTACAGGAAAGAATTCCTAAAGTCTCTCTGGCGTGTTACCGCAGAGGGGAAGTGTCTGTGAGAGAGCAAACCCTCACAGCTTGTCAGGTAGCACGTGAACGTACCTGCATGGCCTGGCAGCCAGAAACAGGGATTTCTGACTGGGAAAGGTGGGATGTGGCAGGAGCTGGCCTCCCAAGGAGCAGACAGTGGCACACAGACTCCTCTCTGTCTGCCTCCCTGCCAGCCGATGTTTGGATACACAAAGTTCCAGTGGGATCAGGTTGCGGGGAGCGGGGGGAAGCTGAGCAGCTCCTGCGATCAGAGATTCCTGGAGGGTTACTGGATCCATGCTCAGGGAGCTCCCGGAGCTGAGAGTAGCCAAAGCCTCGGGCAGAGCCTTGCCTGCTATGGGGCAGTTCAGCTGCTCTGAAATGTTGGTTTGACTGGCACGACTGAGCAGCTTTGAGGGTTGGGGTTTGGGCAGTGGTTTTTTGCTGCTTCTCTGTATTTCTGCTTGATTGGGGTTTTTCTGTTGTCTGAGGCTATGGTGGAAGTGAAAACCCTGCAGCTTGGGGTGACTGATGTTGAGGGTTGGAACAGTGGAGGGAAAACGCTGACTTTTCCCTGCAGCACCAAAGGGAATCTGCACCAGGGAACACCTCCCTGGTGCTGGGTGTGCTGAGTCCTGCCCAGAGATGCCCTGGGAGTGACACTTCCCCTTTTCTCCTTTTTCAGCCTTTCTTTGGTGGAGTTTTCCTGGGCAGGAAGGGGAATTGCAAAGGTGAAAATGGGATAGCTGCCCACGCACTGCATGCCTTGAAGTTCGCTGGTCTGGTATCAGTATAATTATCGTGCAGATCATCGCTTTAGATGGGACCCACATATGGATGGAATGATATTTTAGGAGCTCAGAGAAGCCTCCTTTATAAATTTAAGTGCCAGCAGCACATTTTTATACTCAGAAGATCTTTTAACTGTTGCAGTAACTCGGGGAAGACTGCTTGGGGATGTTGGGAGGTATTTGCCACTTGAGCAGAATGTGTGCGGGTGGGTTTTTCCCCTCTTCCGCGGGGTTCTCGGGGTGCCTCAAGGAGCAGGTTGGTTTTAGCTGTCCCAACAAGCATCCCCTGCCCTCCCTGGCCAGGAGAGCCACGGCATCCCTGTGGGATTGGCCAGGCGAGCTCCGTGCCAAGGGAGACACTCAGCCACCAGGACTGAGTTGCCCCGAGCCTGGAGCCTGGGAGAGCAGCCAGCAGAGCTGGGCTGGTGCCCTGCTCGTCTCCCGCAATCCCTACAGGCTGTAAGTGACTCTGGCTCTCCTCTTTGGGATCTCATCTGCAGGGAAGCACCAGCAGCCATCCTGGGCTCCCTCTCCCTTCCCAGGCCATCACACCGCAGCTCTGCAGGAGTCACGTTCCACTTAGTGAGGTCTCATCCTCGCAGGAATTGTTCTGATGTTAAAAACGTAGAAATCATACGGTTTCTTGCTTTTTTCCAAAGCAGTTATTGCAATTCCTGTCTTTGCAGTGGCCGAGGCTCAGCTCTTACCTGTTAAAGGGAGGGATGTGTCTGAGGTCCTGGTGTTTCAAGGCACTTGTGAAGTGGGAAGAGCCAAGTTCAAACTGCTGTGGCTCCTTTCTGAATCAGTGGATAATGTGCCAGGGAGGCTTTTGGATGGGAAGTCATGGATTTAAACATCCTGGGAATCCTGGCAGTATCTGGAGGTCGAGGTGAACCATTTCTGTCTCCATCCCTTTGGCAGAAGTCTGTAAACCGTGCTCAACTTTCATCCCATTCTCCTGCAAAACCACAACAGGTGCCAGTCACTGGGAAATGGCCCATGAGGTGCCAAACACCAGTTTGATTGGTAAAATTCAGCGGTATAATAAGCAGTTTGAAGTGGTTCCTGTTGGTGATGGACAACAGGAAACTTCACTGGTGTCATTGCAGTCCATGACTCTGGCCATTCCCTGAATTCCTGATCCCTAACACGTCTAAATGATCAGAGCCTGGATTTTAACCCAGATGGGCCTGGCTGCGAACAGCCTGACGAGGCCCCAGCTGTGAGCAGTTGCAGCGTGTTTCATGTTATTAATCTTTTCTCACCCAGTCATAACTTGCTTTCTTAGAATTAACCGAGCTTAGCTTTTTCTCTTCAAAGTATTCTCGGGTGAGTCTGGGGAACTCTGAGCTTCTCACGCTTCGGGGACAGTTGCAAGCACCAACATGTACCAGATCACTTCTCCGTGTCCAGGTGTCCACGCAGGGCCAAGATTTCCCCGTGTCCTGGGGCGTTTGGCTCCCCAAGGGGTGAGAACACTCACAGCAACATGGGGCCAGATTTGTGGAGAGGAAGGTGCCCTGTCAGGTGTTTTTTGGAAGGATGAACAGCAGTAAGGTGGGGAGGAGGTCTGGAAACAGGAATGATTATTTTAGAAACAGGATAAGAGTTTCCTGCTGCAGAAGTCGGGTGTATTCAGGTCACCGTGATATTGCAAGAACTAAAAAAAAGGAATCCCATGAACAAATCCTGCTAATTTGCGTAATTATGTTGCTGTTGGTCGTGGTAACAACAGGTTTTTCGCTTTTTGGGGCACTGGGAGTGAGTTTGCAGCTTGCTGGCAGCTCTCCCTCCAGCTTTCCATGCCCGTGAGATGGAAGCGATGTTTCTGGGCTGCCTCGCTGAGTTCATCACTGCGCTATTTAGTGGTTCCCTACTGCAGATCTGTCTACTTAAACCAAATGAGGATCATTCCTTCCCTTTCACAGTGCCATTAGCTGGCTGATTTTATTGTCTCTGCAGGAAGGGAGCAGAGACAAGCAACTGTAGATTAGGAACAATTTGCAAAATAGTTCAGTGATTAGCACGCCTGTGGAGATGTTTTTCTGTGTAAGGACTGCACCACAAATTTTACTGGCTCCCTGTGCTCGAAGAATTAACTGCGAGGAGGATTAAAATGACATCTTAGACATCAGCTAAACGTCTTCTCAAAATCCCGTACGTTTTCTCTAAATCAATTAATTTGATTTCTTTTAATCCACACGCAAGCTGGGCTGGTGAACTCGTGCGAGTGATCTATTTAAGCTGAATTTCTCCAGAGTATTTTAAGAAGTACTTCAGTACTGCTGAAGTGGTGAACAAAAAGCTGGTGAAGTGTGGGAATACCCTGTGCTGGGGTGCGAAATGAAGATGCTGCTCGAATCCTGGAGCTGCCTTCTCCAAGAGGCGGCCTCCAGCCCTCACAGACTCCTGATCCCTGCTGGTTCTGTGGAGTAAGGAAGGAAGACAAGAGCCTGCTCCTGCTCCTTTTGCCGTGGTGCTGCTCGTGTGGATGTGGGGAGTGGGAAGGAATGGACAGAGGAGAACCCTCAGCTCCAAAGCTCCGCCGATGAGCAGCACAAGGAGTTCTGTGAAGTCTCCAAAAGGGGCTCTCGGCACTCAGATGTGGCCACTTAACTCCCCTAAACCCCGGTTTGCATGTAATTCCACACGGATGAGAAGGATGGTGGCATTCACCTGGGAAACATCTGAATATTCATAAGAGGAATCTGGGAATCCTACAGGTCTCTGCAGGCTCTGACATCTCCAGGAGCGTTAGTCAGAGATGCAGTTCCACCCTGAGCCTGCTGCAGGCCATGCTGGGCACAGCGTTAGATCAGGTGCTGGAAAAGGGGGAATGTTTTGGGAACAGGCCAGCAGAGCTCTGGAGGTGTTTGGACCCTGTTGTGAGGTTCTGAGCTGTGTTGTGACGCGGAGAGCACGGCTGGCAGGAGCTTCCCTCATCAATCTTCACAGCGTCCGAGCCTCCCGAATTCCCTCCCGGCTGGTGCTCAAATCTTCACAGCGTCCGAGCCTCCCGAATTCCCTCCCGGCTGGTGCTCAAATCTTCACAGCGTCCGAGCCTCCCGAATTCCCTCCCGGCTGGTGCTCAAATCTTCACAGCGTCCGAGCCTCCCAAATTCCCTCCCGGCTGGTGCTCAAATCTTCACAGCGTCCGAGCCTCCCAAATTCCTTCCCGGCTGGTGCTCAAATCTTCACAGCGTCTGAGCCTCCCGAATTCCCTCCCAGCTGGTGCTCAAATCTTCACAGCGTCCGAGCCTCCCGAATTCCCTCCCGGCTGGTGCTCCTGCAGGAGGGAGCCCCGTGGCTGTCGGAGCAAGGGTGGCACAGCCAGAGCTGAGCATTGGCACGCTGGGGGTGAAACAGCAGCGGGTTGGTCCTGTGCCCCCGGCTCTGCAGAGCTGAGCTGTTCCCACTGGGATGCTCACAGTGCCGGGAAACCGCCCTGCGCTGGCAGCTCGTCCCCCAGCAGGGCAGCAGCAAACCAGAAGGGTTTTCCTCAGGGTAAGGAGCAGGGCAGGGAGGAGTTTGGCCCACAGGCTCATCGACCTTCTGTTTCCTCCGAAGTGTATAACCAGCGCCGGAGTCTGGCAAATGACCCAAGGCAGCGCTGTGTGTGCCACGGGACAGACAGGAGGGAGCTCTAATCAAACCCTGCCACGCCGTGCTGCTGTCAGCACAGCTGCCGTGCCCACACTGCCGCTGGGAATTGCTCCTTCTGCCTTGTCACCAGCCCAGGAACAATTCCGGACGTGGCAGGAGCTGTGTCCCCGCAGGCCCTGTGCTGCAGCTGGGGGAAGCATCTCGGGGTTCTCCTGGTGCTCTCAGCAAGTGCTGCTGATTCACAGCTCGCTCACCAAAACCCTGTGCTTGTGTCTGGGCACCAGTTTGTGCTCTGGGATCCGTGGGAGCCATCCTTCCTGGGAGAGGGGCACACGGGGCGTGCAGCTCTCCCTGGCTGGCTTCCTGCTGGGTCAGGCCCTCAGCACAGGGGTGGGAAGCTCAGCAGATAAGGGAATGTGGTGTGTCTGGGAGGGCTGCTCTCTGGAGATAAGGGCCAGTCACTCCTGGAAGCGGGGCCTCCCTGGCATGGGTGGCACCTCTCGCAATCCTACAGGTTTTTCCCAGCTCCGTAGGGATGGACAAATCTGTTTGCCTTCCTGCCTGTGGCACAGAGCAAACTCCTGGCCTGCAGGTGCCCGTGCCCCCTCCCTGCAGCCCTGGGGTGGGTTACTCCCGAGGCTGAGCCAGTGTCAAAACCCAAAAGCAAATTTCCAAGCAATCCTAAACACAGCTGAAAAGGAGTCCCAGGAAAGCAGAATCACCACGCTTCCAGCTGCTCGCTGCCTGGCAGACAGCTCCTTGGGCTTGGTGCTGCTTCAACAAGCAGAACTGGATGGATTTATCCCCCCCTCCTCCCCAGGCTGTGTTTGAATGGAAATGCAGGAATTGCAGTTTTCTGACTAACAGGAATGGAGCAGGGAGACCTCTGGCTCTCCCTTATCTGGGAGTGAAAGCTGGATTGGAAGAGCCCTGCAGAGCACAGGGCTGGTTCCATTCCGGATCCCCACCCTGGCTTTGTGTCCCTTGGAGGCTGGAGGGGTGGGATGAGGGTGGGTTTGCTTCCCAGGGCAGGATGAGAGGTTTGTGTGCTGCTGCTGGCTCCCTTTGGCCGTGCAAGAGGTGGGGACGGGGATGGGGAGAAGCCTGGTCCCCACCTGAGGATTTTGGCCACGAGCATTTTGGGTTTGCTTCTGTGCAAGTGCTTCCTCTCTCTTCTAAATGACCCTGCTTATCTTGAGACTGCCAGGAAGGGCTGCCAGCCTTCCTCCTTTGCTGCCCCTTGTGTGATGCTGGGTGCAGAGCCAGGGTCTGGTGTATCCCAAGAGTTTCCTGGATTGCTCTTGCAGTTAGGAGAAGGTGCTCTGGGTGGAGGAGGGTGACCAGCAGCCGATTTCTGGCAGCTCTGTCTCCCACGTTGTTCCGGGCGTGGTGGTCTTGTTCAAACCTCATCTAGGTCTGCTTGGACACAGGGATATTCTCTCTTGCTGAGTTCTGCAGGAAATACTCTTTGTAAGAGGCAGCTGCCCCATCCCTGGCAGTGCCCAAGGCCAGGCTGGATGGGGTTGGAGCAGCCTGGGACAGAGGAAGGGGTCCCTGCCATGGCAGGGGGTGGAATGAGGTGGGTGTTGAGGTCCCTCCCAACCCAACCCATTCCCTGAGTCTGTGTTAGCGTGGCCTTTCCTGTATGTCCCAACTCTTGTCAGACCTTGAGATCATCTCCACCCTGGAACAACTCCTGGTGCTTGAGTGAAGGTTTGCTGTTAGCTCTGCTTCTTAACATGGCCTCATTTTTGTTTGTTTGGTGTTGTGTTAACAGGGACTCCTGTGACTGCGGGAGAAGCTGCCAGCAGCGGGTCTGAGCTTCAACACTCCTGCTCAAAATGAGCTTCTAACCTGATGCATCGAGTGCTCTGGCTGCAAAAGCAATTTCAGGTGAGCCAGTGCATCTTGCATTCTGCATTCTCAAGCACGTGCGTTTTGCAGTGGTGTATTCATTCAGTACTTCGTTTACTGTGGCCTGGATTCGGGCACGTTCTTGATTTGGAGATTTTGGGTATTTCACAAACTGTCTGACTCCAGTATTAAATGGTGAAATCTCGGGGAAAGGCAGCTGAAAGAGCCTTTAGATCAGTTCCTTCTGCTGGCTTCCAGGGAAGCATGACTGAGAGCAAAACTTGAACGTGTAGATTGTGGATAAATGCTCCCAAAACTCTGCTTGTAAGGAAATCTTTGCCCTTCTGGTGGTGGAAAGTGGAGTGATGTATTGGGCAGACAGCCAGAATGGGGCTGGAATACCTGTGTTCCGTTCCCAGCTTTGGCATGGAGAAATGGCCTGCAGAGGGAATAGATGGGGTGTGTGCCCTTCCTTGCTGCTTGTAGTTGTGTTTTTGTCTTTCAGTAATCCTTTGAAGCTGTGCGAGGATTTGCTGAAAGGCATCTCGTAAGATTTGTCGTGGCTTTGTTGGGTTTGATCCGTGCTGGAAAGCTCCGTGACTGATTGAAGAGCTGGAGGGGAGGTGCGGGGAGAATCAGGACATCAAAGTGGAGCTGTGGGGTGTCAGGGTTCTGAGAAAGAGTGTTCTAAGAGCTGTGATTTGTTTGTGTGCAGCCCCCGTGTCCAGCACCTTGAGTGAACCAGGTCCCTCGTGCCTCCCATTCCTGGTTGGGAAAGCTGTTGCCTTTTCCCCTAAATGTTCAGGAATATTGGTGATCCTGAACTTGCTGATTCCGAGAGGCAGAGCAGAAAAGCAGCTTTCAGTTGTGATTCTTCCTAAGGCGGCTGAATTCTCCCTGCAGGTGCCCTGAGCACGTTTGTCTTTGCAAAAGTTGGGTTTAGGCCTTCTCCCGTGGCTGTCCCAGTGCTGTATCTCTCTGCATCTCAAAGGTTGTATAATTGAGGTGTTCAGTGGCTTCTCCACAGAATCTGTAAGAAACACCAGCAGAAATCATGAGAAAAATGCTGTGACTGAACAGCAAGGCTGCTGAAATCAAGGGAACTGATTTTTTATTACGTGTCACAGGTCAGGTGAGTTACGAGCAGGCTTTTGCAGGTGTTGCTCTCTGATAGCTGCCTCTGTGTCACAGCTGTTCTGGACAAACTGTAATATCAGGGCTTGTTTACTGCAGCCATGAAAAATTCCGACTTTCTCCACCCTTCTTCGGCTCCATCCATAGTGAGAGCAGGAGACACTTGGAGCAGACACCTGAGGCTCCGGTCACTGGATTGATTCAGCCTCTGTTTGCTCGGCACCCAATCCACGGCCCTGATGAATAATGCAGGGATCTATTACTTAAAGTTTAATGCAGCTTTAATCGGGGTTGAGCATCAACAGGTGCAGGGCAAGAGGCTGCTCTGCTCTGTGCTGAATGGAAAAGATTCAAACCGGCTGGTGTGGGGTCGGTGGTGTTGGGTTGTTCCCTTTGCCCAGGGCAGTGATTGTCCCCTGGGGTGGCTCTGCTGAGGGACCTCGAGGGCTGTGTCCAGTTCTGAGAGAGCCCTGGAGGGGCTGGAGCGTGTCCAGGGCAGGGAACGGAGCTGGGCAGGGGCTGGAGCCCCAGGAGCGGCTGAGGGAGCTGGGCAAGGGGCTGAGCCTGGAGCAAAGGAGGCTCAGGGGGCCCTTCTGGCTCTGCACAACTCCCTGGCAGGAGGGGGCAGCCGGGGGGGTCGGGCTCTGCTCCCAGGGAACAGGGACAGGACAGGGGGAAACGGCCTCAGGCTGGGCCAGGGGAGGCTCAGCTTGGCCAGCAGCAGGAATTTGCCCATGGAAAGGGTGCTCAGGCCTTGGCAGGGGCTGCCCAGGGAGCTTTGGAGTGCCCAGCCCTGCAGGTGTCCCAGGAAGGGCTGGAGGTGGCACTCAGAGCTCTGGGCTGGGGACAAGGTGGGGATGGGCACAGCTGGGACTCCATGGGCTGGGAGGGCTTTTCCAGCCTAAATAATTCCGTGATTCCCTGATTCTGTGGTCCAGCTCGTCATTTATGTGCAGACAAGTGCAGGTGCCCTGGTGCCTGTGACCTCTGTGGTTTTTTATCTCAGTCTGTGACACCTGCGTTCTGTGCCTGTGGGGTCACAGAGGACACGGGTGACTCTGCTGCCACCCAGGGATCTCACCCCGTGGAATATCAGGGCACTGCTGTCTCTTCAACGGCTTTTCTGTCTTCTTGGTGCGAGTATTATTTTTTTAAACAAAGGAAAAACATCCCTTTCGTCAATTGTTCCCTTTGCAGAACTTGAGCCTTAAAATAATCCAGGAAGCCTTTTGTTATATAAATATACTCATCCTCCAGCTTGGCACGGAATGTGCTTGACAGAGCTGCTTGCTGAATTCTGTTTTAAACTGGAATTTCAGTGGCTATGAAGGAGAAACCCTGGGCTCGGAGAGCAAAGCAAACGCTGATTGCTGTGTAATCACAGTGTAACAGGGACTATTTAAAGCAGTGTAAAGCAGGGGTTCATGCCTCGAACTCAGCTTCTGTGTCTCAGGCATTTTTTTTTAAGCTTCTTACAGCCAGGTATGCTCAAACCTACCAAGTTTAGCTCCATGGGAACAGAGCATATGTGCTGTCCTTTGAAAATATCCATGCTAAAGTTGTTTGCTCAGGAATCGAATTTTGTGTGAATACAGCAAGGGCTTGGAATGGTTAACAGTAAATTCCAGTGCAGAAGACTCAGTAGTGAGATCTGCCAGTTAAGTGGGCAACAGTTGGCTAGAGCAGATGTTTAAATAGAAAATGAACAAAAAATCACCACCATAAAAAAACCCCTCAGAAACCAATCAACAACAAAACACCACCACTCTGTGAATGTCAAATAATCCTCGTTGAAAGTGGTGACAGGTTTCTGGGCGCTGTCTTGTGCATGTAAAAGCACCTTGGGGGGAGTTTGTGAATCATGTCCAGGACTGAGTGCGACTGGAGAGTTTTTCTGTGTCCTCGGCAGGCCACAGGCTCGCTGTGACATTGGCTTTTTACGTGATACCTTTGGTTTGTTTGGCTGCAAGCCTGAGCCTGGAGCTGCTGCTGACTGAGGAGGTTGGACTCAGCGATCTTGAGTGCTCTGAGATGAGGGAAGAGTCCAAGGATGGGTCCTATGGAGGAATGCAGAGTCCTGGAATGGTTTGGGTTGAAGGGACCTTAAAGCCCATCCAGTGCCACCCCTGCCATGGCAGGGACACCTCCCACTGTCCCAGGGTGCTCCAAGCCCCGTCCAGCCTGGCCTTGGACACTTCCAGGGGTCCAGGGCACCCACAACCTCTCCGGGCAATGACATCTTTGGCACTCACCCAAAACTAAAGGTTTCCTGGAATTTTGGAGCAGAGATTTTATGTTCCCTGTGTTCAGTTTGTGTCCAAATCCAACTGGATTTTGGTAGATTTTCTAGCTGCCTATTCAATGGCTTGGCTTGTTCTGGGTGCTGTGGATGATTTCCTTCTTGTCTCCTGATTTATTTGCCTGCAGCCATGTAGCTGCTTCCATGTTTCCTGGAAAAGGCAGAGGATGTGCTGGCAGGAAATGGCCGCAGTTAATGGAAATAGGCCGTACCTGCTGGTGATTAATCCTTAATCCAAAGAGGGAATGTTCCTTCTGCAGCTTTGTGGCCTGAATTAGCAGCTGCCTGTTCCTTTGTCCTGAGGCTGGCTCTGAATGACTCCAGGATTGATTCATGGCTTGCGGCCCCAGCAATAGGATTTCCTGGGAGGGTGTCACCAGTCCTTGCACAAGTTCAGAGGGAAATGGGTTTTCCCTGCTGTGTCACATCCTCTGGGTGTGCTTCTGGCCTTGGCCTCGTGTTTCTCCCTGACTCTCACACCCGTGGGGTTCAGCGGGGATCCGGTGGCTGCTGTCATCCCAGCTCCTTTCTCGTCATCCACCCAAGGCATCAGGGCACAGGGCAAGCCGTGTCCTCCTCGGGCTCTGGAGTGAACGTAAATGCACTCAGCGTTTCTCTGAAGGGCTTTCAAGTGCAGCTCTGCTCTTCTGCAGCTCCTTTGAAGGCTGAGCAGCCGCCGCTGAACTCGGGGCCGCGGTGCGTGACTGCTCCCAGAGCAGGCAGTTAAACCATCAGCTATTACACTGACGTGCAAATGTGATTTGGTGCTGAAGTCATGCTGGAAATAGTTCAAAACGTCTTGTTTGTTTGGATTCACGAGGGGCACGCTGTCTCGCCGAGCCCTAATCTTGTTTTGCTCTCTGCTCTCTTTGCAGTCAGCAGAGCTGTGTGCAAACCGTGCTGGGAGATTTAAGATCCCTCTTGCTCTGCACCCCGGGAGCCACAGACTGAGGGCAGCACCCCGGGTTTGTGCCGTGTGGGAAGCTGGGTTGTTAATCAGTTGTTTTCCCCAGTCTCAGCCCTTAGGTGGGTGGGACAGGCTCTGTTCTGTGTTTAATTAAACCCTGTGCCCCGTGCTCGGGTGAGACCCCC